>JABEEM010002075.1:0-28305 GCA_013363185.1 Fusarium secorum | reverse complement strand
TAGGTCAGATCCACGGGTAAATTACAATCTCCTCCTTGATTTCCATCTCCAAGAGCGCGGGGCAGAACGTGAAAGGAAACACAAGAGCTAAATCCTCCGCTCGTGATACGCACGCAACTTACGTGCATAAAGCGCCTTCTTGTTACGGCCATTTCCATGTCTATCATCGGACTATTTTCCCTCTAGGCTCTCTCTCGGTTTGGTTAACCCACATGCCGAATGGTAATCTACTTGGGATGGCCAATCGCATTACTCTGTTGGTTGCGAGGAAGTTTGTTAAAGTGCTGTGTCTCTGGATGCGAGGTGAGACAAGGGGATTTGAAGGTTTGACGTGGTCTAGGGGAGGAAAGAAAACTCAGGACCTTGATCCTAAATGACAAAAAGACTGGATTAATTTAGCATAAGCTTAGGATACCTTTGCTGAGTTTATTTTGGCACCTTATATCAAGGTCTGATGTTTTCCTGCTTCCCGAGGGTGGTGAATCGTTGGTTGGAGTGATGTTGTATCAGAAGGCTACAAGTTAAAGTCTGTTCACTCCCCTGACCATGATCGAGAAGTGTTCTAGACTTTGTCACTGTCGCATTCGAGAAAAGTCATCTTGTTCACTCAGCATCACAATGCCTTTCACCGTGAATATCCATTTTGCACTGGTAGAACATCAAATACAGAACATCAAACCCTCATTCACTGACATGTTCAGCCAACACCATCTCAAATGCTACAAATTCACGATTTTTCCTTCCTAACAACTTCAACCATCTCAAGAACCTAGTGCTTCAACACACAGACTCCAAAGCAAGGTAAACTACTAGGAAACTAACCAACCGACATTATGCCTTTCATCCAGGAAAACAAGACCAACCTCATCGCTCAAGCGAAAAACGTCGAGCAAGAAGACCTCAACGATATATCCGCCGACGCCGCAACGATCGAGGCTTGCTACACTCTCATCGCCATGTCCCGCGGCACCCATGAAATCAAGCAACAATGCCAAACCCCCGGTTGCAACAAGTCAGTCAAGACCTCTTTCTATTGTAAATCCTGTCAGGCTCGTGCTCATGCTCGCGCTCCCGCTCGTTCTCACAAGCACCAGTACTCGACTCGATCCAAGGCTCGAAATAATGAAACTCGAATTAATGCTGACTCGATATAGTCTGACAGGTGAGCTAGTAGTCCGGACTAAGACACAGATGGCTGATCCATCGGCGTTTGAGAGAGGTAAGGAGTAGGAAACTCTAGAAATGATGGATGCTTCATCAAAAGACACAGGCAAAAGAACCTCCAAGTGAGTAAGTAGAACCAAAAATAAAGTCTTTCTTTTAGTACGCGCTGTGTCAATAGCACAAGTGAATTCTCTAACCCAACCCCCCCAAACTCCAAAACTATGTACCGTTCGCTCTTCGTCCACCTCTAGTACTCCTATCAACATGTCTCTTAAGAACCTTCCTCGTCTCCACCAAACTCCTCTTATGCTTGCTCTTCGCCTTACCCATCGTCATAAAGATATTCTTGTTGTGCTGCTTCTCCCTATTACTCGTGCTCTTGCCCTGGGCCTGCATCTTGGACTTGCTGATAGCCCGCGTGCTCTTGTGCTCCTCGCGGTCTGGCTTGCCCTCCTTAGCAAGCGCGACACGCTCTTCCTTGGTGAGCTTGCGCAGACGCGCGGGTGCCTCGATCTGCTCGGCGGTGAGGCCGTCGTCGCGGTGGCGGTCTTCTTCTTGCTGGCGCTTGCGGCGGTTGCCCATTGCTTTGTCGATGGAGGCGGACATGCGGAGTTCTTGGAGTTTGGCGAGATCGGCGGGTGTGAGGATCGTTGTGGTGGCGAGCTTGGAGATGCGATCGATTTCGGCCTCCTTCTCCTCCAGAGCATTCTTGGTCTTTTCGTCCATAACAGGCTCTTCGTCTGTCTTTTGCTTCTTTGACGCAGGCTCATCTTCGTCATCCTCCTCATCGGAAGAGTGATAGACATTAATCCAGTCACCAGACTCGCTGCTGTCATCAGAAGCCACCTCCCACTCGTCAGACTTGTTTCCCTCGTCCTCTTCATCAGTAGTAGCATCCTCGGGGAGACCCCTGGCAAGTCGCTTCTTCTTCTTTTCCTCCTCCTTCCACTTCTCCAGAAGCTCCAGACCCTCAATACCTCCAACATCCTCCTCACCAAACTTGCGCTGGGCTTGGAAACCGGCCTTCAGGTTGATAGTGGCATTCTTACCACGGTCTCGCTTCTTCAGAAGCTCGGCACCGACCTCTCGGTACAGTGACAAGAGACCCTTGGCAGCCATCATAACACCCTTGTCCTTGCTCTTTCGGTACTGGACCAAATCTTGTAGTAGAGTATCAGTCATAGCCAGGGGTTGACGAGCGCAAATTTCGCGAATAGAGTTCAGACCAGCAGCTGCGACCTCAGCGGCCGAAGCTTCTGAAACGAACTCGTTTGCGATCTTCTGAATCAGGGGCTCTAGCACATCAGGAGGCACCAAGTTATGGACTGCCTGCGCCAATGAAGCAAGGAAAGAAGTAACAGACTGTTGTCGAGGGGTAAGGAACTTGATGAACCAAGAGTAGAGCGCCACAATAGTCAGCTTGTGTAGACCAACAAGTCGGGTAACTAGTTGTGTCACTAGGATCTTCGTGTCGAGAGATAGCTTCGCCTTAGTGTTTTGTAGATGTTTCGAAAATAGTTCCTCGGCAAAGTTCTGGGGATCGTGGAGGAGGTGAAGAGCGGAGAAGTTGAGAGGATGAGGCTTTGTCTTCTTGCGCTCAGCGCGCTTGACTTTATCGACAGCCTTGTCGTACTGCTTCTTCGACTTCTTTGTCTTCTTGTTGATACCCAGCTGATGCTTGACTTGGCTCAGATCAACCTCTTCATCACTGCTCTCGTCTTCAAGTTCCTCGCGCTCCTTGTCTCCACCCAAGAAGAAGCGAACAGCGCCGACAACAACCTTCTCGTTGTCGGACAGACATGCTTCCTTCATGACATCAACGGGCTTCGCATCGGTCCAGAACTGTCGCTTCCACATCTCGCGGGTGAGCTTGATGGCCCAGATAGCTCGAGGAGAGGTTCGATCGGCGGTAACGAGGTTGTAAAGAACGGTCTGAACGGTTCGATTGAGAGGGTGGTTGATAGATCTCGTGTTCGAGTTTCGCAGATCACTCAAGATCTTCTGGAACAGGGTTGCACGGAGAGTTTTGCTGGGCGACGATACGAGGATGGGGAAAAGCGTGGTGAGGACGCTGGTCGAGTCGATAACTTCCTTTCGTCGCAGCAAGACCAGACTTCCCACGATCTTCTCCCGCAGCTCGGGGTGTAGAATGACATGGTGCTGTGTGAGAATGGACTTTAGATCGTCGGGGAAAGTAGCAGTCTCTTCCTTGTAGCAATCGGCGACGTGAGCGATTAGATCGATAATGTTGTGGAAAGACTCGACAGAATCGGCGGTCGCAGTGCCAGGAGAGACCAAGAAGATCTCGCGCTGGGCTTCATATTGTTCCAATTGCTTCAAGAACTCCTCCTTGTACGACCTGGCGCTTCGTATCAGTATTTAATCGTATTCTCGAGAACTTAGAGACGTACTTGGGATCGCGACGGATTTTTTGTTGCAGACTCGCGCTGTAGAAAATGTCAGTGAATAGTCAAGAAGAAGCGGATTGTTTCGCGATTGACGTACAAGTCAGCATCGAGCTTCTCGAGCGCAGCGACCTTTCGTTTGACCATTGCGACGTCGAGGCCTTTGCTGTTGATCTGTTGATGTAGAGCGGGAGGGTGGGGGATTGGTCCCTTCGAACTTTGTCTGCAAACGAAGAAAATTTGGGAGATTTTCTGGCTGATAAGATAAGCCCATCCCCACGCGGAATTGGACCGTGGTTCTAGGCCTCAACTTTCAACGCTGGCAACAGAAAGACGATTGTAAGGTTGAAGAGTGAAATATCAAATAGAAAATTTCAAGAGAACAAAACATGAGTCCAGATAGACTCATAATATGTAAGTGTGTGAACCTGGTTTATAGGACTAATACTACTCGACGTCTACTCTGATGTCCCACATCAAGATCAGAGCAGCTCTTCAAAGCTAAGTACCTAGGTACTCATATATTCAAAGTTTACCTAAACTTCTAACCTTAGACTATCCTCATGATGAGTTTTGTAGTCTACTCAAAATTCATTATAAGCTTCGGTAATGTGGATGGAGATCTCGTCGAGGTTGGCCTAAATTTTCCTAGTGCCTCTGCCAATGTTCCTGTATGGCCAAGCTCAATTGTCCGTAAACATCACGCTGGAACTACAGCCTTTGGCTTCTTTAATGGTGCTCGTCCAAAGAGCAGTCATTGTGAGTGATGTGAGGGAGATGACTTATCGCAAGGAGGGCGAGGCAGTCCATGAGTTGAGAGAATGCTCAGGGCGAGTTTCACCCGAATCTACCTACACAATGATCACAACGTGATCTCAAGATGACACCAGATGAAGGGCATTGATCATCGTTAATCGAACCATTTGGTGTTCTATTTTTGGATAAGGTATAGATGGGCAGCACGTGGGGCCTCGTGGGTTGGCATGATGTGAGGAGAAGGAAGGTGCGGTAGCCTGGTGCTCAGCCTTATTACAACAACATGTCATGATGAACATTATCAACTCAAGGCGAACATTAATTTTGTATGTGAATAGTCCTCTAATAAGCTCTTCCTAGATACTAGATTGCTCAATCAACATCATTTTCTCCAATTGGTCCTAGGGCGCCGTTGGTGCCAGTTGCGAATAGCTTCACATATCATAGTCATGATGAACAAACAAGTAGATATAAGAGTCCACAAACTCCCAGTCTATGATTTAAGCGTAAAAAGAGACTATTATACAACCTTTCGGTGGGGTATCACCCGTCTGCTGCCCATTAATGCGGAAAGGTATCATAGGCAAACATGAGTCTAACACGAGCATCCCCCCTCAACCAAAAGATCACTTTTTTGTTTCCCAGACAGCGAGAGCAAATCTGGACGTCATCCGTAAGCTCCTGCCAAGCTGTTTTGGCATTAACAGCAGCTGTTGTTACAAGTAGGCCCAGCTCTTGGGCAATACTTGGGCCACACTCCCCAGACTTCTCGTATCACCTCTCGCACCCCACGAATCTTTCTAGATGTGTTTAAACGCGCTTAAGCAGCGATTTCTACGCCACCTGTTGCACCCATTGCTGTCCGCGCGTTAGCCGGGGTTTTTGGAGTAGAAAATTGAGAGAAACTTACCCTTCTTGAGATCACCGTAGATGGCGAACTGACCGGCGGTGAGGGTACCGACCATGAAGAGACGGGCACCAATACCGGAGTAAGAGCCACGGAGACCGAGCTCCTTACCGATCTTGACGAGACGAGAGACAGTGCCCTCACCGGGGAGACCCTGGGTCTTGTTGATCTTGGAAAGCATGGTGTCGGCGGGCTGAGAAACAATGGCGGCGGCGAAACCGGCAATCAGACCAGAGCCAAGGTTGGCAACGGTCTGCATACCGTCGGAGAGATCCTTCTTGGGGAACTTGCGGAAGACAGCCTCAGAGACCTTCTCGTAGACGACGAACTTGGCCATGGTGTAGGGGATCCTAAGTGTGAAAGTCAGCTTGCTGAAACTCAATTGAGCGGTATACCAGCAGAATTACTCACTGCTTGAAGAGAATGGGTCCGAATCCGGCGTAGAGAGCACCGACACCCTCGTTCTTGACAATCTTGCCGAAGCCAGAGACGAGACCGCTGGCGTAGGTGGGCTCAGAGACGAGACGGATACGGGTGGCCTCAAGAGGGCAGAGGGCGATATCGGCGAAGAACTCAGCGGTGGCGGAAGAGGCGAGGTAGACAGCAGTTCGGTTCTTGGAGGCGGTCTCGTAGCCGAGAGCGTCAATCCACTGCTGCTTGAAGAACTCGTAACCACCGAACTTCAGAGCACCCTGGAGGAAGTAACCGGCAAAGGTAGGGCCGGCACCAGTGAGGAGGGCACCAGCACCCTCATTCTGGACAACCTGGCGGAAACCACCAACGAGACCGCGGTTGTAGGTAGCGGGGTCGAGCTGGATACGGGTCTTGACGCTGTGATTTCAGAGTCAGTAAACATGTTGTTCCGGTTCGATTTGGTGCGCTTTTGCTTCTCCATCATGGCTATCAAGGTTTGCGGTATTGAAAAGTGTCCATCTCGGGTTCCCAATTGAGTTTTCTCCGAGACAAAACCCGCACAACCCTCTCAAGCAATTGACGACGAGAAACTCAGCGCAGAGGCGATTCAAACATACACATCGACGGGGGTGAGACCACCGTGGGTGACGGAACAGCAGACAGCACCGGCAAGGGCGAATCGGGAGTAGAGAGCAAGACCAGTCTTCTTCTCGGGGGTCTCAGCCTTGATGTTCTGGACGACGGCGTCGACCTTTGCGGAACCGGTAGAGGCAGCCATTGTGAATGATTTATGTGATCAGACGTTTAGAAAAAAGGACTGAGGGGAGATGGTGGAAGAGGAAGATGAAAAGGGAGAGAGAGAGCTTCTGGTGTTTTGAGTGACTTTTTTTTTTACTTGGTCCCGCGGCGGAGCAGCTGGGGAAAGGGAAAAATAATGCCTCCTTTGCCATTGATTTTTTTTTAGAGCTCGGGAAGACTCGGATAATCGGCGCCGGCGAATGCACGGACCGGGCCAAGGGGAAGATGCTACGCAATTTGTGTCCGTTAGGTAACAAACAAAGCCCCAGAGACTGGCGTTTCGCACTTATGATGGCCCCCATAAGTTATCATGCCTGTCCACTGGCTCACAGCGACCAACAGATCATGAATACGTACAAGCAAGACCCGGGGTAACAGTAGAAATCGGGGAATGTCCCCCCTGTTTAGCCTCCCAGAAGCAAAGTTGGCCAGTGACGTTATTCCAAGTGTGATCACCATGGTACAGTTTGCAACATGTAACCTGATAACTGACTGACATTTCGCATACTCCGCCAAGACCTAAGAATCAGTGACTTTATAAATCTCTTCATCTTACTCTTCCAAAATGAAGAAAATACCAGATGTTGGTGAACTCTCACAGACTGGGCTCCCCGAGAATTCCTCGGGCAGACCCACCAGTAACTAACCGTTGCTCGCCAACGTGTCCACGGCATTGGTTGGATAAGACAAAGAAGACAAGTTTTTTTTTTCTTGCGTGCTTGTTTACTTTATTACCGGGTCAGCCAATAGATATCTCGCGATAAGAAATGTCCCTTCTGTTCGCCCCCTGCTTGACTCGGTCTCGGAGGTTAATCAAAGGTCGCGACAGTGCGTTCTTCTAAGGGTTCGACGTCATACCCTCATGAAGATGATATTCAGGTGAATGGAAGACTCCAGAGGACATCAAGGTTTTCAATGTCTTCATAAACAGACCTTTTCCAAACATGTCCTCTTCTGTCTGGCAGCCACTTCGGCATGCATCCAACCTCTAATGCAGCCCTGATAGGCGCATCTCAGATCAATCGCCGATTTCACCACCTTGGGCCGACGCTGAACCACCATAACCATCATCCCTGTTCAGCCAAGCTTAACCTTGTATGTCTTTTCTTATCTCCGATAAGGAGCTTACTGCCGATACCAACGTTCGCTTTGTCTTTCAGTGGAAGAATATCGCAAATAAGTGTCTTGTCTTACATCAGATCATGGCATCTTGCCAACTTACATGAACGCCTGATTCTATCAGTCCTTCCCAAGGTCAATTGGTATTTGCAAACTTTCCTGATTCGGATATTTAATCAACATGATTGGTTCAATCGTACACGGTGACGTCGTTGAGGCTATTCACAAAAGCGAGCACCATCATTCGCAGCCCGACCTATGTTTGAATCTCGTTTTGCATCACATCTCTATCGTAGAGCTTATGCAAGAACATTTGGAGCAATCATAAACCATCAATGTAGCATTATCTTGCTATCGTAGATCCCTCATTCCCTATCATCCTTACCATCCCGATCAAACAGCTTCAAGACATTCTGATTATCATAAGCCGCCACTAAATCCAAAGTCGACCGCCCATCAACATCCTCCGCCAAAGTATCAACTCCTTTGTCCATAACAGCCTTGAACAATTGCTCCTTCTCGTCCGCCATTTCATGAAGAATAGTTCTCCTCTTATCGTCTCTCGCCTGCCAATCCACCCCCAATCCATCCAACCAACTCACCACCTCATCCACATTATCATCATCATAGCCTCTCATGGCAAGGAAGAACGCTGGTGTCTGACCAGCGTTGTTCCGTGCATTGATATCCAGTCCCAACTTCAAGAAGCGCTCAAAAGGATCTCGAGTGTTACTTCCATCATAGCAGAGACACCCAAAGAGGCCAGGGGCAAGATAATGGAGCGCATTGTTTCCGAGACCATCAGTGGCAAGCATATCCGCACCCTGTGTTATAATATAGTCAAGCCAATCGGGCTCAGTTTGGTCAAACTCACCATGCGCCAGCGCAGCTAGACCATAGTGCAGTGGTCGATACCCGTCAGCCTCAGCCTGGTTGATGAGAGCTGGTACAGCGTCCCCTAGATCCTTGAGTCCTTCCAACTTATCATCATTCAGAGCTCGAGATCCGAGTCTGATATGTAGTGCGTTTCTGCCGAAATTATCCACTGCATAGGCATCTGCCCCTTTGTCGATCAGGAGTCGTAGAGGCAAATAGTCTTCTCTGGCGCCCTTAGATCGCCTGCTTGACACTCGCTCACAAGCAGCCAAAAGAAGAGTTTCTCCGGAAGCATCGCGGAACTCCATATCGAGATCGGCCAACTCTAAGATCGGCCCATAGACACGTTTTCCTTTTAAGATTTCGTGTGCTACTACCCTTTCAGCCATAAAGGGTGGTCTGAAAATGTGAGGACTTTTGGTATAGGGGATAAACTCAACCGCAGAATCCTTCTTCTGCCACGCATGAGTCGCTATAGCCATTGGTAGGGAAGGTCTGTTTGGCAACCGAACCTTTTCAACGATGATTAGGCATTTGGCGTACGGACTGAATCCAGCTCCTAGTAGAGCTTCTATCATCTGTTTGGCAGCAGCATCACGATCGAATTCGACGCCGCCCCGAAGCGTACCCAATGCGGAGCTTGCCAAGAGCAAAGGATGGCCTTGACGTATTATCTGGGCTTCCTGGGGATTTGTATCAGGATCCAGATGCTTTGCGTAATTTAATGTCATCTCCCAAGACGCTGCAAGGGAGGAAGACTTTTCGCCAGACAGCAGAATGCTCAGGATGTTTGGGTGCTTGGACTCAATCGCAGAAAGGATGGTGGTTGGACTGACTTCAGCTCCATGACCGACTAAGAGTCGAATAAACTCTTCCCGGTGTGCTGCTTTGTTCAGACATCCATTCCCCTCAGAATCGACGACGTTCACGTTGGCGCCTTTCTCGATCAGGGACTTCATCGCTGCAGTCCGGAAGGCGCCCCATTTCGTGAAAGAATAAAGCAGCGGTGTACATCCCTTGTCGTCTCGAATTTCCATATCTGCCCCTTTAGAAAGCAGGTATGGCATGGCGTGAAAGACTTGCCACCATTCCTTACCAGTGACCAAAATATGAAGAGCAGTAAGACCATCGCGACCTCGTGCGTTTATGTCGACTCCTTTTTCCTCTACCAAGACACGAATGACTTCCATGTTGGGAGAAGAGCGTCG
The DNA here is from genome assembly GCA_013363185.1 of Fusarium secorum. Classification (NCBI taxonomy): domain Eukaryota; kingdom Fungi; phylum Ascomycota; class Sordariomycetes; order Hypocreales; family Nectriaceae; genus Fusarium; species Fusarium secorum. The sequence goes on along the minus strand of JABEEM010002075.1, from coordinate 18,658 downwards.
ACAAGCCGTCACAAGCAAAGGTTCAAGCTCTTCTGCGCCTTGTTCCTTTACCCATTGAGCATCATCAAACCTGGTGGCCTCTTCAAGAGAGCAGCAGTCATTGACTAGTTCGTAGTACCCGTATTCGACGAGTCGCGAAAGGATCGACACACCATCGACATCGACAGCAGTATAGTCCGCACCAGCTTTGTACAGATCCGCTACCAAAGCAAAGTGGCGATCCGACAGCAATCGTGCCACTCTCTTCCATTTCGTTTCTTTTGCCCGTGGGATGAGTGACTCACCCAATACCGCAACCTCTGTTTGACGAAGAGCTTTGCTTCTTGATATTCCAATATGGAGAGGAGTTGGGAGTTCAAGATGCCCAGCCTTCTCCTGGCAGTTCCAGAGGAGGTTTGTAATGTAATCCTGCCATTCGTCTGATGCGAAAAGCATCGCACAGTAAAGAGCCGACCTTGGACCGTTGGAACCCAGAAATACATCTGCTCCTGCATCAAGCAAAGCGTTGATGATCTCATCATATCGCGAGGCCTCATACACTGGATCGAGGATTTCAAGTTGAGGCCCCGATACCATCTCATCAAAATGCCTTTCCTTATTCTCGACGGTGTAACCAGCAGCGATGTCTGTATCGGGATCATTCAACTGGTGAAAAGGAAGCTTGTCATCACGAGGTACTTTCTTGACTGGCCCGCGCCTCCAAAGGCGTTGCTCACAGTCAAAAAATACACACTGAAGGATTGGAGGGAACCAGGGTTCAGGACAGCATGTCCCTCGGAGTTTATCAAAAGTTGGATTGATTTCGGCTCCTGCTTCGATTAGGAGTTTCACAGACTCGATGATCCCAGAACGACTGGCGTAATGCAATGGGGTGTATTGGAAAATATCCTTCTGGTCGAGTGCTACTTTTGTGGCGTCGGGATTTAGCTCTTGCATACGCTGAAGTAGAAGGCCGAGACTGTTACTTCTCTTACACCTCGCGGCGATATGTAGAGCATTCATGCCTTGGTTTGTGATAACGAAAGGGTCTGCACCGACGCGCATCAAGCGGTCGACAGTGTAAGTGTTCGTGGAGGCGGCGAAGTGGATGGCCCTCAACCCTCGGGTATCTGAAGCGTTGACATCTGGTGATTGTTTGAGGAGCCATCTCAAGCAATGTTTTGCATGGTAATTGACCCCGTGGTTTCCGTCCAGGCGCATGCGACAAGCTAGATGTAAAGGCGTCGTGCCAGCATAGTTGGGTTTGTTTACATCCAACCCCGCCTTCTCGAAAAGTGAAAGGAATACTTCTCCTTTACCTGATAGTCTTATTGCATTTGGGACGAGAACCAACTCGTGGCATAGAGTGTTGCCGTGCAGGTCCACGGCACAAGGTGACACACCAGCGTCAAGGAGGTATTGGTATACCTCGGTGAGTCTTCTTTGTGCATAGTCAAGGTCGGTGATGCTGTGGATCGCTTCGTGAAGAAGGGTTCGCCCATAATTATCGCGAACATTCAGACTTGCGGAAGCCTTGATAAGAATGTCAAGAATGTCAGTTATCATGAGTTGCTTTGGGAATTTGCCCACGGCCCGAAACAAGGGTGTCCGGCCTCTGATGTCCTTGGCATCGATCTCAGCTCCATATTCGAGTAGCATACGCAGACATTCCTCTTGGTGGGTGAACCCCTTGGCGACAAGAACATGTAAAGGCGTCTCTCCATCAATATTTGTCAGATTCGGATCCGAACCGGCTTCTAGAAGTGTTCTCAAAACTGATGGCATAGTGCTATCTCCGTTCTTCAAATCATCGTCTCCAAGGTTCTTGCGCGAATACAATCTCTCATAATGAGAAAATGCATAATGGAGGGGGCCATTTCCTTCGAAATCAGTAACAGTACAATCGGGGCTATATTTCAGCATCTGAGAAGCAAGGGCTGAATCATGATAAATGGCAGCAAGAAGGGGTGTCCTGCCTTTGATGTGTTCTCTTTTGTTGATGTCCACATTCCCCTCTTGCAAAAGGAGCTTCAGGTATTCTTCGTCACCTTTCTTTGGCAGGCAGTGAAGCGCAGTCTTCCCATCCTTTGTCTCAGCATTTGGATCAGCGCCTGCTGCGAGCAGACGTCTCAACACGTGAGAAAACTGCGCGGAGTGTATAGGAGCACGACCCAGAGAATCTCTCTCGTTGACGTCTGCACCAGCTTGGATAAGCAATGCCAAGTTACGATCAAAATCTGAACAGTCCAGGTCCGACATGTAGTGGGGAGATATGTATCGCCGACGTATGAAATGAGACTGTGGCTCGCATAGCTCTATCAGAGGAGTCGACCAGGGGCGTTCTAACACATTCTCTTGTTTGTCCCAGACATCGGCCTCCACCTTGCAAGTAATAGAAGCATCCGCACCAGCATTCACCAACACCTCAATTGTTTCAACACAGCATGTTCTAGCAGCGAGAAATATGGGTGTCTCAAATCCTGTATTGTCATTCGGATCGATATCAGACTCCTGAATAAGGCGTTTAACGAACTGGGGCTGCCTGTTATTTATGGCGATGCGCAAGGCAGATCGTTTCTCAGTAGTGTTCAACAATGGAAGCATCCTTTCTAAGCTGTTGACATGGCCGTATGATGCTACATATGACAATGGTGTATCTGCATAGTTTGTGGTTGGATCGGTGTCTGTTGGGAGACGTGGGACTGTAGGAGCTATTCCCCTTTCAAGGAGCAGCTGAACAACTTGTGCTTTATCCCTCTTTGCAGCTACATGCAATGCCTGGTGGCCTTGAATGTCATGAGTGCTAGGCGATGCCCCCTGGTTCAGTAGCAGCTCAATGATATCTGCATGACCGCTGAAAGCAGCCCACCACAAGGGAGTTCTCTTTCTTGTGTCTTGCTCGTCTATGCTCTTCTGGCCCAGACGATCAATCAGGGCCGAGATGCACGCTTTGAGGCCGCACAATGCAGCGACATGGAGATCCGACATGGAGGTGGTGTCATCTTCGACCCTCACTCTTTCAGGGGCATCGAAGTATGTTTTCAGCCAATTGTTTCGTGTCTCCTTATTGCCAAAGAACAATTCAATTTGTTGATACAACGAGTCATTTGGTAGGCAAGCCCATTCAGACTTTGCAGCATGCACATGCCAGTTCTTTATAGCATACGCTGCGAACGGAAAAGCAACGTTGCGGTTGTGTTCGTAGATAGTTTCTAACGGAGTAAGAGTTTCATTTTGAAGGCAGCCGGCGCAAAGATATCGGAGGCAAGCGAGAGCAAGATCGTAGTGAGTTGGTGAGGAGTCCAATATGGGATAAACAGGGGTATGTTCTGTTCTTGATGCCCCAACCAAAAACTCGGTAAGTGAATGATGCACAACGCTTACAGTCTCATCTGCCAAGACCTCGATCAGAGGGCCACACGCAGCCCGAACCAGATCCTTGTTTTCTTTCAGACTATCTGAAAATCTGCTTCCCTCGACTGTCTTGAGCATATCGGCAAGCTCTAGCAGTCGAAGAGGACGGGTTGCGTGAGTCACCCATTGCAGGATCATCACCTGCGTGTTCTCTGAAATTCCCGATCTCCGAGCATGTTCTCGTAAAATGCTGATATACATAGCGTCCAAATCAAGTGGAAGCTTGCGGATTGTCTCATGAATGTCGGCTTCCAGCTCCAAAAATGATTTCATGGCCAATTTAGCGTAGAGGAACAGACCATTGGCTCGACCAGGTACTGCTTCTTTGACAAGCTGTTGATCGCGCTCAGAAAGAGAAGTTCCTGATATACAATATCTCACGTAAGTAGAGATATCGACATCCACAGCCTTCTCGTCCATTCGGATGTGAAGAAATCTCGTGCCTCTCATTGCGGCCTCGACGTCAGAAGTGGGTCGGCTGGTTAACAACACCTTCACAGATGAAGGCTTCCAGTCACCAAGTTTAGCTAGTTGGTTGATAAATTCGCTATTACCATGGTCCATTTCGTCCAAAGCGTCTACCACACAATAGACCTTGGGCACAGATGCCAGAGCTTTTCTTAGATGTCTCCATAGTTCATCAACTGATATACTATCCAGGTCCCGGCCCTCGTCAACATAAGCCTTCAGAGATGCCTGCAATGGAGGACAGTAGACGAGAATCTGATCTAACCAGTCTCTGAGAAGATTGATAGGTCGATGATTGGCATCAACAATTTGTCGAAAGAAGAAGTAAAGAACCGGGGATTCTTGAGAGAATTTGTGAATCATGCTGGCTGCAACAACAGACTTTCCTGAGCCTGGAACACCTTTGATCCACAAGAGGCCATCTTCTTGGCTCTCATACCATTTGAGGTAGTTCTCTGATCTGTGAATCCATTCTCCAGTACCTTCGAGATGGAATGCCAAATGTTTGCGATATTCGCTGCTTTCAATATCGTATTCCGTAGGTCGCAGCCACTTGTGAATACGGGCAATAGTAGCTTCAGATTGCGGTAAAACATGCCCAGAATTATAATTGCTGGTGTCGTCTTCACCGATAACCACAATGTCGCTGCCTTCAGGCGATGGCGACCGCTCGTCAGACATGTTGCTTGGTGGAGTGAAAAGTACGAGTGGAAATGATCAAATTCGTTAGGTTGTAGAGATGGCTGATGCTCATCAACGTGAAGTCCAAATTAACACAGCATGATGGAAAAATTGATCGTCGCAGGTTGTAAGAAGTGAGGAGGAATATTAGGCTGCAGTCAGCAAAAGGCATGGACTAGTTCACCTACCTAGCGAAAGGACTCCGTAGTCCGTAGGACTTGCCGACTAACCTTGGGTACTACCTTCTTGGTCAAACCGTATGAGAATGAGAAACATAATGATAAGAATTAGGAAGTTAGATATCCGTGTGATGAATAGAGACAAATTCGATTGAGTAAAATGGTATTCTATCAGAGTTGAACTGCCGATTCTGTTATACAATGCCCAGAAGGAAACGACTCAAAGGCTCCAGTTCTATCCCCAACGCCACGCTAAAAGTTCACAGCCACAACCGTCCCGATCCTGGATTACAACACAACACATATCCGTTGATATGTTCATTTCGTTCGATTAAAATCTCTGTCGAAAGCCATAGTCTTATTCATTCCTTCCCATACACCGTGGCCAGTTCTTTGGCCTGTGACGTAGAATCGTTCTGTGGAGTCTGGGGTGGTGGCCCACTGGTTCAGCATGGTGTTATTGGAAGCGGCGTGGCCACCTGTGTAAGTCGAGCCACCAGAGGTGTTGCTGTAGACCGGGTAGTTGTAGGATCTGAGAAATGACTGTCAGTGGATCATTTTTTTACATGTTAGTTGTCGATAACTTACTGGTTGGCAGTTGAAGACGGCATGTTGGTTTGTTCTGTTTGTTCAGAAGTATACTGATTGGTTGGTTGTATGGTTGCTCTAAGCTCAAGTTGCAGTGATAGGTTCAAAGGGAACAAGACAGTCAATGTATTGATGATGATATCAAAATCTCTATTCTAGGAAGGAGAGAACCTTCTATTTATATTAGAATCAATCAAGCAACCCTTCAATCGCAAACACGCAGAAAGGGGACTTTGAGCAGCCTCAAACTGGAAAAACACCACCATCAACACCTCTCAACTCCAGCATCCGCGATCCCCCACCACAAAGAAACGGCCCCCATCAAGCCACGGTCGCGCAGAAGCGTAGAGGCAATAGAAGTCAACCGCCAGGCCATCAACACCACCGTGAATGCCTCAATTGGACGGTGGCGAAAAAGCAAACTGAAACGGAGACTGCGCCGCGGACAGTTCAGAAAAAGTTGAATAACTCAATGTTTGGCGGAAATGGGACCAGTCTCATACACCCGCAATTGCGCAGAACTCAAATCGTTGGAAACCCATCAGCCATAGAGGTAGCCAAGATAGTGGCTCAGCCGGCCGGCCCCCAAAGATAAGGCAGTAGCAGTTATTGAGTATGAGAAGTACTTCGGTGAGCATTTTGGCACTCATTTGCGGCAACTTGCAGATAGTATGTTACATTGTCTTCATGGATGATGAAAGGCCCTGAGTTGAGCGCTTTTCAGCATATTAACTATGGTCATTGAGTGGGAAGAACAGAGTTGCTGCGCCACAGTTTCAATCCAGGACGGTTATCATCAGTGTAAGATCAGAGGGTCCAATTAATTCAGTTGGCTTCCAGTTCCCTGTGCTCTTATCTTATTGGAGGCCTTGCCAGACATTTTACTGCACGTTTCAGGGCGGAATTGGTTCAAAACATATAGGCGATGAGGGAGGCGATTATCACGATGCTGACAAGTTCATAACGACCGTCATGAAGCTCAATGCATCCCTGGAAATCAAGGCCATGTAGATTGTATTCTGTCGGTCAGTTGCCACCCTCTCAAGACGGCATTTGCGAACTTGCAATTCTGACGAAAGATCATTTTCGTCTGGAGGACCGCACAAGGGGCTTGGCTAGGCTGCCTGGACATGCTTGTTCAATGGTAACTTTGGGAGGGAACCGATATCTGACTCGTGAGATAATTTTTCATTGCAGCCATAACGCCAACGCCCTTTCAGATCGATGTCAGTTTGACAGAGATCAATTTGAGACGGGTGGTCGAAGCGCATCTCTGACATGTTCTTGGCACATTGTAGGGCTAGCCTTATGGTGCTGTCAGCGTTTCACGATATCACAACTATGGGAAGCTGTAGGCACAGACTATTTGAGCATACCTAGACGTAGTTTGAATATAAAAATATTAAGTTCCTATAATGAGGTATGTCTAGCTAGCACTGTCATTATTGTTCATTTCGAGGTTATAAAACCGGATTGTTCATTTGCACCGGGTATTTCACTACCCTACACCTGAAGCAAGCAGGCGAAGGATTTTATGGGTTCGTAAATGATCTCAAGACCATGATCAATACTCAAGCTAGGCTGTACGATCTCATTCAGTTCCAATACGTATGCCAAAGAATATGGTCTGGTTTGAACCTATGTCATCCGCCTTTACTTTCCCATCAAAGTATTAGGTGCGAGAGATGTGAAGCCGAAATTGTCTTTGGATTGCAAGGTTTGGATGCATCTTCTTAGTCACTCTGTGATAAACCACATCCTTTACCTGAACCAATTTTGGACAAGAAAACAACAGACTCAGTGAGACTTCAAAATCTCAAAATCATTCTCGAAGCCGTTATTGAGCCAATGCAGAGCCTCATTGTCCCACCTCTGAAGCCTCAAACCTTGAGCTCCATCAACATTCCAGTGCATCGGCAATCGAAACTTTACATTCCAACGGTCCACAGCCCTATTTGCAACTACCGAGACTTATCTGAGATATATTCGGTATGCATGTAGATACATTTGTGAGCTGCTGACTATTCTCCTGTCATGTTTTCTCATCGACAGTTCATCATCCACACACATTGCCTTTACCAATGAGGTCGTAAGTCAAGTTTGGCATACTCTTGAGGGCGCAATTCCATCCGAAATTGAGGCAATGGGCCTCAGTATTCAACGGTAAGATCATGTTTAGCTGAGTCTAGCATGGATGGCCTGAGGAGAATGAGATCTTATATCATGGGCCAACGAAAAGGACAAGGTTAACGGTGACTTGAGGATTGATCATAGCATAAATGCGAGCAATGCAGCCCCAATTTGGCACGAACTGGGGAATAGCACCTATGGTTACGCCAGGAGGAACGCAGGTCAGATAAGAGAGCAGTCTTCTATGCAAAGAGCACCGATCGAGGGCCAAGGCGAGTACTATCAATTGAGGTCAGCATTGTGTTGAGATAGCCTTTCTGTTGCCTCAGAGGCTGGAAAGTCTATCGGTTGAGGAGGATCAGCGCATAACATTAATGTGAGTCACAAGGGACAACAGATCCCGGCTCGAAAGGTATAGCATATCGTTGACAAGGTGACGAACATCGACAACGAGGACAACCCAAAACAAAAACACTGCTGGGACTGATAGCTTCTTTAAGTCAGATTTCACTACATACCACCTCCAGCATAGTTTGACAGCACCACACCATCATCACACTCGCATTGAACAAAACAGCAAACTCAGGAGCCTCATTTCCGCACATCCCAAGACTAGCTTTGCAAGCGCGAAGCAAAAGCCCAGAATAGACGTGAGCTTGGCCAAGACAAGCTATCCGCAAAGCTATCAATTCCAAGTTTCGATAGCTCGACGCTTCGACCATACTATGTAGAAACCCCTGCGTTCAGCTTGGCCTCGACCTCTAGAGGTCAACAGGGCTCCCCTCCCCTATCTGGGGCAGATCATCGGGACGAGCAGAGCTTCCTTCTTGGCCCCGGTTGTGGCAAAAGTGTCCAAGGCACCAGAGCGTGCGAAAGCGAGAGTGAAGATGAAAAAGACATTTGGACTAGACTAGATGACATTGCTTTTTGGCTATACGACGGGGCCTGAGCACGGGTTGCCAAGGCATAATGGGCTGACAGGAAAACTCAGTGTCTCCGTGCATCACTCATCAGTCATCACTATGGAGATAGTATGCGTTGAACTGTAATGGATTAGGCCAAGACGTGTTAACAAATGCCTGTATGCTTCTGCATTGGTAGCATGCTCCCATGACGAATGGATTCCCCCTTTCCATGCTGCAGGCCAACACAGCAGCAACGGCCAACGAAGAGCTCACCAAGAAGGGAAAAAGCAGACTCAGGCGCGGTTTGAGAGTGACAGGCCTGCATGGAGCTATCAGCGTTGGCGTGGTGCGCTAACACAAATCGTCTCCGGTGGCAGGGGCAGCATTGGTAAAGCAGAACGAGAAAGTGGACTACGCTTTATATGGGGAAAAAAAGAAGCGCGATAGGAAATAAGTTGTACGATTTGAGGTTATTTCGCACTGGAATGCGGCTTCAACCGATAGAACGTGTCCCGCTGTGAGACAAGACGATGCAAAACGAGATGACTCTCCACTCCCGCAGCCGCTGGATATTTGGAGGCTTGGAGTCGTTGAATCAACTTCGGTTGAGGAGAGCGACAAGACGAGGATATTAATTGGTCCCTGGGGCTATCGCGTGGTAATGAGCAAGGATTCCTTAGATCGTGTTGAACCCTTACGATTTTTGTGCGACAAAATGTCACCTCGTAGGTCATGTCCCTTGCGTTATCGCGATTTATCCAATTATCACCGGCAAGGTATTATTTTATGAACAGGGAAGACCACAACTCAGGGGCAGGGGGTATAGTCCAATGAGATGAACTAGATTGTTGGAGAATTTGCGAATCAACCTCGGCGAATGGATCCGAAAGCACTGACTGTTTATTCATGCCAAAAAGTTTCAGTCGAATCGAATGACCGGACGATGTCGAAACTTGACACTTCACAAAGGGTCCTATCAATCATGGATCATTGAGTATCGTCAACGAAGCTTCCCCAGTGATTCAGTAGCACGACAGCCACCCTCAGGAACGCTTTCGCATCGACTCCTCCTTTTTGACCCCTAAAAAAGAAACGATTCATTTATGCAGATGCATAAAACACACCCTCTGGCATGCACGCAATTGCTTTCGATGGCTTGGGACCAAGTGGGCGAGTCACGGACGCCAATTGGACTCTAGAAGACGCCACAGCGCGAATGATGCAAATTGCACTGCTGTCATAGCGCTTCTTTCAAAGTGCCCTCAAGGCCCAAGCCACCAAACAACCGGATCTTCGATGCCCGTTTTTTTTCGTGGCAATTGGGTTCATCCTTGCTTAATCTCCCCCTTGGCTTGGGTTAATGCAAGTCTTGACAAACCGTCTATGACGCTTGATTGTGTTTCTGTGTGTTTCCTTTCCTTTGTCGGTGTCATCCACACACTCTGGAGATTGCGGACGCTAAAATCTGCATGCTGTCAGGTACCCGAACTTTCAGTGTTGATCGTGCGATAGTCATTGGTAGGGATCAACGGGCACGCAAAATGGTCGTTTTTGGAACCTGTATGGTACCGAAACAGAATGTGAAGGCTGTGCAATGCTATAAACGGCATTTGATGAAGATGAAAGACCCAAAAGAGGGGGAAATAATATTCAACAGTTAAACAATATTGCCTCTAAAGATACTCTTGATTGAGAGTCAAGAAAGGGAACAATAGAAGACAAAACGTCAGCTCTGTAAGTTGGTGGAGTGCAAGCAAGTCATCTTGAGGGGCTTCTTTGAAGCAGACCAAAGAAACAATTCCCACTAAAACCAACGGCTTCTTCGGGTCCTTGAGGGTCATGATTCTACCATTTGTAGCCTACCATCGCGATCGATGAGGTTCCAGAAAAGATCTCGGTGATCATCATGACGATCAGTGAAAATTCGAGATGCCAAAACTTGGAATCTGTGGTTCTTCGGTCGTTATCGCTCCGTAGGGTAACGTATTGTCTGTCACTGTCCCTTCACTAACAAAGCCGATACGCGTTGCTTAATTTCCTATTCTTCATACTGCTCCCTAGAAGACGATAGAGTGAACACTCGACACTAAAAATAACAGACCTTCTTTGATGCTAGATCCAATGGCCGACAAAGGCTAGCAGAGGAACAATACAAACTGCCAATGACTAACAACATGCGATTACAGTTGCATGGAGTTATACAGGAAATGAAGGACACTACCCCTATCGGTATCAGCAACTAGAAAGCATGGAATAGCCAGCCTCAGCTGCTGGAATACTCCAGAAGGTTATTCGTATCAATCAAGGTTATCGCAAACTGTTTGGTCCAGCCTTGAGCTGAAATAACGAGGTGTAATAGCGTCAACTACCCAAGTAACCGGACTCTTTGGTGCGACATCCGATGAGAAACTATTGTTCAGCGACTCATCTCTAGAGCTTTAGGCCTTGCAAGGTTGAATGTTTGTAAACGTCTCCCCGGCTCAAATACGTAGACGAAAGTCCTTGTATGTTAATCCCAGTATCGTATCGCTCCACCGCAGCTCTCGGCGACTGCCTCTTAGCGACCCCCGCTAACAACGCCCAAAGCGGTTAGTTTAGCCACGATTTAGTCAGGGGTCAGGGGACCATCCCTGTGGAGACCCGACTCAGCGCACCATTACCCAAGTGGCTAACGGCTTTCATCTTTCTTTGACCCGCAACGCACTTTGTTCGACTGTTGCTTTTCCAACAGGCGCCTTTCACGGCGAAGGCCGGGCTGACGGCACAAGAGCCCGTTATTTATGTACAGCACTGCACTGAGCAGGGTTCTCGTTCTGGATTAGTTCCATCTGCTCATCTCTTACATGGGTGTGAAGCCCTGCTCAATAGCGCCCTAAACTAACGCGAAGCTCAGGCACACTATCAAATCTGGTGTATGGGTCACCCACCCACGCCCAACGGCGGCCCACGCCTGCGAGAGGATGAGAAGGAAGTGAGAGAGAGAGGAAGAGATGGGGGAGAGAGGCAGGGTAGGGGATGAATGTTTGGACGGACCAGGCTCACTCGGTCGTTTCTTGCATATAAACACCATCCTCCGACCTACATGGGCATTGTTTTCCTTCCCACTCCTCTTCTTGTCACTCTTTCTTATTACAGTCTTCGCGGAATATAAGTAACTCTTCAGAGTTCTGCCGCAGTCCATTCGTTCATTACAGAATCTGTACATTCTTTCCAACATAATGAAGAGCGTCACCTTTATGGCCATGGCCTTTGGCCTGGCTTCTGCCACCATCATCTCTGATCCCAACCCCGAGACATGCGAGTGTGATACCGATGACGTTTGCTACCAGGCTGCCCACGCTCCCGGTGCCCTATACTGCACCTACATCGATGCCAACAATGTCCCCTCAGATTGTGCCGACGTTCAGGCTCTCCAGGACGCTTGCACTTGTTACCTCCCCACTACCACCACTGCTGCTGCCGTCTCTACCACCGAGACTGCTAGCACCGAGGCTGGTTCTGCCACAACAGAGACTGCCACCACTGAGGCCGAGACTGCCACTACCGGTACCACTGAGGTTGACACTGCTACAACCGAGACCGGCACTACCAAGGTTGATACTGCTACCTCTGAGACCGAGACCGCTACCGGTGTCACTACCGAGGCTGCCTCCACCACCACTGCCCCTGCTGAGACCAACACCACCACTGAGGAGGAGGACTGTGACTCTACCACCGAGGAGGTCTCCACTGGCACTGAGACTGCTACTGCTCCTACTGGCACTGAGACCGCCCCTACTGGTACCGAGACTGCTCCTGTCAACACTGATACCAAGACCGAGACTGCTCCCACTGGCACTGAGACTGCTACTGCTCCTACTGGTACTGAGACTGCTCCTGTCAACACTGACACCAAGACTGAGACCGCCCCTACTGGCACTGAGACTGCTCCTGTTAACACTGATACCAAGACTGAGACTGCTCCTACTGGTACCGAGACCGTCCCTGTCAACACTGACACCAAGACCGAGACTGCTCCTACTGGTACTGAGACTGCTCCCGTCAACACTGACACCAAGACCGAGACTGCTCCTACTGGTACTGAGACTGCTCCCGTCAATACTGATACTAAGACTGAGACTGCTCCTACTGGTACCGAGACCGCCCCTGTCAACACTGACACTAAGACCGAGACTGCCCCTACTGGCACCAAGACTGAGACTGCTCCTGTTAGCACCAAGACTAAGACTGAGACCGCTCCTACTGGCACTGAGACTGAGACCGCTCCCGTCAATACCAAGACCAAGACTGAGGGTGTTTCCACCACTGAGGGATCCCACGGTACCCAGACCACCGAGGCTACCGTCCCTTACACCACCAAGACTGTCTATACCACTGCTGTCCACACCTACTCCAAGTGCCCTGACTACGTCAAGGACTGCCCTTACGGAACTCACGGTCCTTACACCGTCACTGAGACCGTTGCTGTTTCCACCACTGTCTGCCCTGTGACTGAGGAGCACCCCAAGCCTACCGGTTACACCACCAAGACCGTCTACTCCACCGAGGTCTACACCATCTCCAAGTGCCCTCCTTCCGTCAAGGACTGCCCCTACGGATCCGTCACCACCAAGAGCTACCCCGTCTCCACCACTGTCTGCCCCATCACCGAGGAGCACTCCAAGCCTACCGGCTACGCTCCTCCTGAGTACACCACCAAGACTGTCTACTCCACCAAGGTCTACACTGTCACCAAGTGCGGCCCTGAGGTCAAGGACTGCCCTTACGGTTCCGTCACCACTGAGACTGTCCCTGTCTCTACCACAGTCTGCCCTGTCACTGAGGAGCACCCCGCCAAGCCCACTGGCTATGCTCCTCCTGCCCACAGCACTCTCTACACCACCAAGACCGCCTACCTCACCAAGGTCTACACCGTTACCAAGTGCGGTCCTGACGTCCCCAACTGCCCTTACGGCTCTGTCACCACCGAGACCGTCCAGCAGACCACTGTCTACGCCACCGGTACCAAGGAGATTCCTTCTTACCCTACCGTTGTCGTTCCTAAGCCCGAGCAGCCCTCTCACCCCGCTCAGCCTGAGTACCCTGCTCCTAAGCCCGAGCACCCCGCCAAGCCTGAGCAGCCCGAGACTCCTGCCCAGCCCGAGCACCCCGCCAAGCCTGAGCAGCCCGAGACTCCCTCCAAGCCTGAGCAGCCCGAGACTCCCTCCAAGCCTGAGCACCCTGCTTACCCTGCTCCTCCTGCTAAGACCGAGACCTACCAGGCTCCCGCTCCCAGCCAGCCTTCTGCCACTCTCCCCTACCACGCCCCCACTGGCACTGCCCCCGCTGTCGAGGTCACTGCCGGTGCTTCTCGCTTCGGTGTCGAGATGGCCGTCGCTGCCGCCGGTATCTTTGCCGTTCTTCTGTAAATGCATCATGGAACATAAAACTTTCCCTTTGCTGTTTATTTATTACAAACATAATAAGCTTCACTATGTACATAGTATGATTTAGACGATCTTGGCTCGGCCAAGTAGTGGTAGAAAGAATGGTTACGATTTTGTTTTTGGATAATATTGTGTAATTTTGTTGTTCAAGATACCACATCATCAATTATAGACATATCTTAATACGTCTTTGTTCCTTGTGATTCCCAAGATGCCTTTTCACTCAAAGCTGAACCACTCACTGACTGCTTCAAGTCCAAGTCCTTACCTAGTAACTCAGCAGCCCAGCCGTTTATCACGTGAAGCCACTTAATGCTTTGTCGTCACTAGTGTCTCTAGTGATACCAGCTTTCCCAAACTCTATCTCCTTCGATTCATCATGTGGAAGAGCGCTAGAACAAAGAGGAGGGGGTGAGCAAAACAAATTAGGGGACCGTTTCAACCGGATCGTTGGGAACAGAAACAGGGCGGGATTTTCCCCGAAAGTCAAAAAGGCCCTGTGGCCGTTGAGGAGAAAAAAGGGGAGACATGTCTCTGCTCTGGAATGCGGGAAGCAGATAGTGGCTTTGGAATGGTTCTGGAAGATGGCGTGTTTTGAATGAAGACGTGGCTTTTAGTTGCGGTGTGAGAGAATCGGTGAGGATGGTGAAAGACAGAGAAATTAACAAAGGAAGGATGATAATGGATTGAGATAGAGCCGGCTGTCAGAGGATCATCTCGAACTGTTGTCAAGTTTCTGAAAGGCATAGACTAGACTTTGCAGGGGGGTGTGTGTGTGATGGAAACATTCAGAGGTTTAAGAATAGCCGTGATTGGCTCTTCAGAACGAAACAAAGGGAAGCAAACGACTCCTTGAATGAGATCCATGAGTCGTCCGAGAAAGTCTCATCACTCAATTCTCCCTTTGTCCCGTTACAGCCGCAACATTTCGGGCGATGACATAGTATCTACGTACCAGCTATCACAAGGTGGGTGTGGTGTCGTCGATGGCTTCAAGGTTTCAACAGTCAGCCATGAAAGAAACGGGGTCGTGGCTACAAACAACCCACCGATCAAACCGCTAGAGTTGATAAATGGTAGTTGTCTTTATGGCGGGGTAGAAAGGTCTGGTTTTCGAAGTCGGATGACTTACAGAGATGTCGAGCGCGGCTATTTCAACTAATGAGGCGGCGAATGCCAGGGCTGATGACATACATGGCGCGCTTGGAGGGGGACGTTTCAGAGAAGGGATGCCGAGGCGAACGTTTTTCACAATTGAATATTTCCTAGTAATTCGGTGAGCTCAGTCAAATAGAAGTTATTCGATAATCAGATATATGAAGCATCCGATCTGTTGTAAGTCTAATGTCCGTTCAGTTAATCCAACCCTAGTCGGGCAGTTGGTTCTTCAGTCTCGGCAATTCCATCATCGTCAGTATCAATTCAAGAGTTCCTCTTGTCTTCAACCACATTGACATCATTCCGCTCCGCTATTGAGAAAAGAGAAGAAGCATCATAACGAATTGCTGCATAGAAGTTGGTGGTGATGCCGAAAAGCCTCGTTGGTGTGGCGCAAGGCTTTTTGTGCCTGGAGCCACAGTAAGCACAGCCGTGATCTGCGCCTCTGCATGTGTTCCACTGATGCCAGGGCAGCGACCAAGGTTCCCTCTGAATTGACAGGTTCGGCTCTGGTTCTGTGATGGAGAAATGGGTATTTCGTCATTTAATTGATCAAATGATTAAGAATTTTGACGTAACTGTATTGAAGCTGGGACGATTGAAATGACCCATATTGGTAGTAATTGGTGGGAACTGTAACATAGAGCCCTGTAGCACTATCAAATGGCCTGTATTATAGCTGTCTACCGGAATGGCCTCAGCGTCTTAGTTGCCTCAGCGTCTTAGTTGCAGATTAGATTATCTTCCTCGTCTATCTCCAGATCACAAACGTCAATGCATCGGGAGCACGGCACTCAGACCTCCTACGGACTTATGCTCTCTAGCTATCCATTTACAGCACATTCTGTCTCACCCAAACATCCATTTGTAGCACTCGCAACCTCTTTCCGAACAGGCCTCCTGCGAGCGCTGAGGCGCAGCACCTCTCCCATTCCACAGTCTGCTGCAGGTTATTTGTGGCCCGCCGGCCTGTTCTGGCGGCCATCTTTTTCTCTTCACCACTGCCCTCTAGCGACCTACGACTCTGGCCTAAGAGGGAGCTGACTTATAAGCTTGCAATTCCCGTATCAACCATCAGCATCATGACAGCCTCGTGAACTATAGCTAAAAGCAGCATCGGAAATCCCTCTGATTGCCTTTTTTCCATTTGTTGTTGATTGTGAATCAAAGCTTAGCGCAATGAACAATAACGTTGCTTCGCCGTTTAACCTTCAAGTGCCGATATCATCTGCTTCGCCTAGCGGATCAAACAATACCACAACTGGAAGACCGCCACTATGGACGCCTTCGTCACGAAGAAAAGTCTCACGGCTTTATCTTTATACGACTCTCCCTTTGGAGAAGATTATGGCGGTCGTTCATGCTAAATCTCCCGATACTCCTGCGCCTGGGTATGTGTTTCTTGACGTTGCGTTGTGGATATACACTAACAGTTGTATAGTAAAGATTCCGCCCACAAGACACTCAATGCGATGCTCAACAAACAGCCACGATGGCTTCACCCCAAGACCGAAGATGATATGGTTCGCCGATTAGAAGAGCTGGCTCTTTCTCCTACACGCACGAGCTCTACTCATAATTCCGTCGCATCTCCAACCCAAGCTTCTGGACCTATTCCAGCTCTCAACGCTATCCCAACGCCGCATCTTGTTAGAGATCCCGGCACCAGAGTTTCGCTCGAGGTTCCGCCTTTCAACCAATATCCGCAGCAATCTATTCCAAATAATGGAACGGCCGTTCAAAGACAGATCCAACAAAACCAGGAGGACAACAGTACATTTCGAAACTTCTTACAGCGACCCACATTCATGACTACATCGACGGACTGCACTACTGGAAGTTTACGACAAATACTCAATGACTATTCACACTCGTACGTCAAAACAGTAAAGCGCCTCATAAAGCGATATACAGCGCCTCTCAACCGTCGAGGAACCAGCCTATCTCCAATTTCAGATGAAGAGCCAAGCGTGGCATCGTGGCTCAACGATCGTGACGCACCGTTTCACTTGCCCATGGGACCTTACTACCTTCCCGGAAACTTCCTCTGCATCGACGAATTTGCGCAATATACATGTTTTCCGCAAGATGAGATTCATCAGAAATTGGCTTGTTTCTGCCGTCCTATCCACGAGATCGAAGAGTCGGCTTGGATCACAGCACATGGCCCTACTCAAACTGGAACCAATGCATTATCAGCTGCTGTCCATGGTAGTTCATTCGAAGAGCGCGATCAGTTTGGACATACTGCACTTCATCTTATGGCTGCGCGATTCTTGTCGGATTATCTTTTTCAAGCGATCATTTCGGATAAGGCCAACTATGTCCTGAATGTGCAGAATACAGCGGGCCAGACACTCCTTCACGTATTGCACACTACCTGGTTTCAACCTCAGAATCAGGAGTTGCTGAAGCAGTTGTTGGATGCACTCGCCCACAAAGGATTCGACTTCAGTGCGCGCGACTGCTATGGACGCTCATTCTCGCATATTCTGTTATTACGGGATACACCACCTGAGCTACGAAATTATGCACTCGGGCTGTGCAGTGCGACTAGCTATCAAAAGAGGGACGCCTTCAACGTAACACCTACTTTTTCAGCCATCCCAGAGTCTGGATTGGGTATCAGCAGAGCGAGCACACAGGCTATGGACGTCGACCCCCCGGTACCAATGTCTCGACAAGCTAGCATTGCTGATCCATGGCACTTTGACGATATCCATCAAGAGACACAACTCCTCAAGTACATCAATGATGCGGAATTCAACCCTCGGCTTGAAGACCACCAAGGTCGTAATGGACTCCATTGTCTCGCAGCCGCCACACTGAGTGAAACCAGTATCACGCAAAAGTACTACCTCGATGAGAACGGCGCGCCAATCGACCGAAGGCGCCGAAGAGACAAGACCATTAAGAACTCGGACTCGTGCACCGATAGATTGCAATTCCGTCTTGTTCTTCTCCAGAACCTCCTCGAGGCAGGCGTCGATCCAAACCACTACGACATCCACGGCAACACACCCCTAATGGCCTTCGTCGCTCAACTCCCCGAAGATGATGACTACAAAATCGGCCCCGATATCATTCGAGAACTCATCGATTCCGGCGCACAAGTCAACGCTCGAAATCGATCAGGCGAAACAGCACTGCACATAGCTGTTCGCTGCGGTCACAAACTCGCTGTCAAACAACTCGTTGAGAGTGGCGCATGCGTTCACGTTCGTGATGCAGCAGGCAGAAGTGTGTTAGAAGTCGCCGATGTCAAGATGAGGGGCTTAAGAGGTCACGATGATGCAGAGTATGCGCACCTTGAGGCGTGTAGGGCGTGGTTGAGTGGAATTTCGGGAGGTGCGGTGCAAGAGCCGACGGTATTGCAGGAGTGGGAGGTTGTCTTAGTTGACGAGAGTTGAGGAGGTTGATGGTTATATGTGTCTATGGGGTTTGCACTTTTGGGCTGGCGTTGGGATACGATAGAAGTGGATACCCTGGTGTTATATGGCAAAAGAAGGTATCTCTTTGACCGGCACAAGACTCCAAGGTGGTCACGACAGGGGTCTAGAGCCAATTAAAATTAGCGCAACTTAAGGTACATCTACACGCACCTAATTTGGCGTGTGATAGAAGTACCAGCAGCTTGCTGTGTTACAAATAGCTACATCGCATTCTTTGCAGCCGTATCGGGTCTGCGACCGCCGCTGATTTCCTGATATCGGCTGTAGATGACCTCCTT
>JABEEM010002074.1:0-10660 GCA_013363185.1 Fusarium secorum | reverse complement strand
GGGCAGCCTCGACCCTTTAAAAAAAGGAAGGAAAAAGGAGGCTATCTACAGCCGATATCAGGAAATCAACGAAGGTCGCAGACCCGATACGGCTGTAAAGTATGTGAGGTAGCTATTTGTAACTCGGCTGACTGCTGGTACTTCTATCACACGCAAATTTAGGCGCGTGCAAATGTACCTTCGGTTGCGCTCATTTTGATAGGTCCTACACCCTTGTCGTGACCCCACTGGAGGCTTGTGCCGCTCAAAGAGATATCCTGTGACATTTGAATTCTTTCTATTTGTAGTCACTCCTTCCTTCCTATTATGAGTCTGTATTTCCAACCTAAGAATTAGATTCCGACCCATTATACCCTTTTTTTATCTGATACCCTAACACGCAAGTTTCTTTCTTTATTGTATCTACCACGTCTTTTCGAGATGACCAGTATCGATAAGCCGCGATCAGAAAGCCAGGCCTCGAGACCTGGTGACTTCGAAGCTGTCAGAAAGTCTATCATTGATCTTCTCCGCCAGCCTGACTACGACGATGGAAGTGCCGGCCCTGTTCTTGTGCGCCTAGCCTGGTAAGTCTATGTCCTCGACGAACGTCAGCTTGCGACTAACGCAGCATTTAGGCACTCCTCTGGCACATATGACGTGGCAACAGACACTGGAGGTTCAAACGGCGCTGGCATGCGCTACGAAGCAGAGGGTGGCGATCCCGCCAACGCCGGCCTTCAGAATGCTCGCCTCTTCCTCGAGCCCGTTAAGCGTCTTCATCCCTGGATCACATATTCGGATCTATGGACACTTGCTGGTGTAACTGCCATCCGAGCCATGGGAGGTCCGGAGATCGATTGGCTTCCGGGGCGAACGGACTTTACAGATGACAGCAAGCTTCCGCCTCGCGGCCGCCTTCCTGATGCAGCTCAAGGAGCAGACCATATCCGAGACATCTTCTATCGAATGGGATTTAATGACCGTGAGATCGTGGCCCTCAGTGGTGCACACAGTCTTGGACGATGCCATACGGAAAACTCGGGCTTCGAGGGCAAATGGGTTAATAATCCGACACGATTCTCGAATCAATATTTCCGCCTCCTGCTGTCCGAAAAGTGGACTGAGAAGACAGTCCCCGAATCTGGTGTTACTCAGTTCTCTTCTATCGACGATGACACAGAAGAGGAGTTGATGATGCTCCCAACCGATATAGCTCTCACAACAGACCCCGAGTTCTCCAAGTATGTTCGTCTTTATGCTGAAGACAAGGAGCTTTTCTTCAATGACTTCAAAGCCGCATTCGCCAAGCTCCTGGAGCTGGGAATAGTAAGAGATACAGAGGGGAATATTACAAACTGCGATAACGAGAAGGGAGGGTATAGGAGTGCGCCGAAAAAGAGCGATTCGCTCTCAACAAATGCAGAGATCGGGCAAGGGGCTAGGACAAACGGTTGCCCCATGCACGCCAGGGCAAAGCTCTGATCTGTTATATCATGATTTATACCCGTATAGACTATAGATGGGAAAGAAGATAGACAAGTATAATTGGATGGCTATAGATCTGTTTCTTTATATACCTATATCAAGCTCGGTCTTTAATTTGCTGCATTGCAGTGTAACGCCGTCAGCTGTACCGGGTTTATCTTGTTCGAGTTCAGTTTTGATTGAGGATTATTTATAACTGGGCATATGCATACCTCTTACTGCGGTCTATGCCCAATTGAGGAGTGTCAGCCTGATAGAAAAATGACAGAATTCTGACATCATAACCATGATCTGATAGGTCAGCGCCAAAGGGCTGAAAATTCTCCCTCCACTGCCATGGGGCTTTTCTTCTTGACTTGATGCTGGTTCAAGTCCATGAAGCAAAGAGAGGTTGTATTAGCGACCAGTCCGTGCATCAGATTAGATCAGGCACGAATGAGATGATCAGGCCAAGGAGCTTGATGCTACCGTCCCCACCATGACCATGGACGACATCCTCGACTACTTGCCTGTCCCCACTCTTGTTGTCTCCCCGTCCTATCGCATCCAAAGAGCCTCAGTCGGTTTGCTCGAGGCATGGGGACGTAAGCGCGAGGTACTCGTCGGCCAAGATCTCTTCACTGCCCTCTATCATGGATCGCCGACTGAAAGGTTTGATCGTATCCCCTTTGTCTACGCGATTGAAACTGCACTCGAAGCTCGCGCTCTTCGTCTTTGCCATGCAGCCTATATCGCGAATGGTATTTCCTGGACTGCGCGTATCGTACCCGTGCACAAAGGCGATGACCTCCTGTGCCTGGTCATAGAATGGGAACAAGCTGAACCTTACACTACAACGGTCAACGGCGAAATAACACAGAGCTGGCTGCCTATCGACGATGCTTTCCGCATCCTCGTGCAGGCCGTGAAAGATTATGCCATCTTCCTGCTCGATACTCGCGGGAACGTCATGACCTGGAACGCTGGAGCAGAACTGAACAAGGGTTACAAAAAGGAAGAAATCATTGGCAAGCACTTCACAACCTTCTACGGCGAGGAAGATATCCAGTCTCGAAAACCCGAAAGAGAACTCGAGATTTGCTTGCGTGAGGGCAGGGTTGAAGATGAGGGCTGGCGCTATCGTAAAGATGGCAGTCGGTTCTGGGCCAACGTGGTTATAACGGCCATCTACAAGAACGACATCCATGTTGGCTTCGGCAAGGTTACCCGGAATCTCACTGAGCGAAAGGAGGCAGAACTGCGACTGACCGCTGCTTACGAGGAAAGCACCAAGCTGAAGAATGACTTCCTGGCAAATATGAGTCACGAGATCCGCACGCCGATGCACGGTGTACTATCTGCCTGCTCCTTACTACTGGATAGTCGTCTAACTGAAGAGCAACGGGAGACGGCCAATATGATTCAGGAAAGCGGGCAGGTCCTGTTGCGTATCATCAACGATATCCTCGACTACTCAAAGATTGCGGCGGGCACCTTTCCTATCACGAATGAAAGGATGGATATCTCGAATGTGATTACTTCCGCTGTACGTAGAGTTCAGACTACTGTGCAGCCGGGAGTATCTCTAAAGCAGGAGTTATCACCAGACTTGCCAAAATGGGCGGAAGGAGACGCTTTGAGATACCGCCAGATCTTTGAGAATATCCTCAGCAATGCTGTGAAGTTTACTGAGAAGGGATATATCTCGGTGCATGCATCGACGCTAGCTGAAGACGAGACGAGTCACACAATACGAACAGAGGTATGGGATACCGGGCATGGCGTTACAGAAATAGACGCGAAAGAGCTATTCAAACCATTCACGCAGCTTGATACGCCACACCAGAAGCGGCGCCCAGGAACAGGCCTTGGGCTATCAATTGCGAAATCACTTGTTGAGCTGTTGGGAGGGAGCATAGGATATAGGCCTAACCCGGAACGGCAGGGCAGCATCTTTTGGTTCTCGTTCAAGGTTAAGAAGCTTAGCAGCCTTCGTCAGGCCGAATCTATTACCGCTCCACCGGGAGTCGGGGCGCAATTGTCCCAGCAACAGGTTCAACAAGGCGAAGATCTTTCCACGCAACTGGAACAGTTGTTAAAGATCTCGCCAACAAAGCGGATCCTTGCCGCTGAAGACAACATCATTAACCAAAAGGTCCTCGTCGGAATGCTGCAAGGCTTTGGATTCAAGCATATTACCGTTGTCTCAGACGGCGCTCAGGCTGTGTCGTCTCTGTCAGCGGCGACTAATACCTTTGACTTAATACTCATGGATATCAGCATGCCGGTCATGAATGGGTACGAGGCAACACTTCGGATACGCCGTAGCAGCATACGTCTACCTATAATTGCTATGACTGCTTATGCGCTGAAAGGCGACATGGAGCGTTGCTTGGAGAAGGGGATGGATGATTATATCCCCAAGCCAATGGATAAGCAAGTGCTGATGAGGAAGCTGTTGAAGTGGCTTCAGAGTCCAGACGACATAATACCAGACCTTACCATGAGGCAGGATAAGTAGGCATCGGGCGATTTGACTTACCACCACCATACTCCAAGAGTAGATACATAACTCATACGCTTTTAAGGAACGCTTGCTTGATAGTCCTAATTCTATACATAGAAGTCAAGAGTAATAGCCGCATGTCATCAAGTACATTAAAAAGGACCATTTAGGGACAGATCGTGTATCCCCGGCTAAATTACTCCCTTGATTACATGTCATCCGATTGGTAGATTCAGCAATGCAATCATGTCTAGATGAGTAATGAAGACTAACGAGCATGATTGGCTGGGTTATTCTCATATGTATATATAAGACCCTAAGCAGCAGGCAGCAGCACTTTTGCAGTCGAACTTCTTCCCTACTCTCTCAGCAAACCCGAAAATGCGACGCAGACTTCACGGAGAAGAGCCCTGGGATGCTGGAAACATCTGGGCCACAAGCCGTGAGGAATGCTGGATGTTCCTCGCACCCGAAAAGAAACAGCGGATGAGAATACCGGTCATTGATTTGGAAGGTTATATGGATCCTTCAAATTTCTGCACACATCATCTGAGTTTCGACGCTTTCAAGTTTCTGTGTAACTCAATGGAAGGTGTCAAAATCGACTCGGACGAGGGGACAGTTTTACAAGCGGCCCAGTCGACGTTGCAGCCTTCACAGGGACAAACCCGCCTAGAGATGCTTCCCGCCGAGCTTCTGGGAGCAATATTTGAATTCCTAAATGTAGAAGAGTTTATGACTTTAGCTTTGTGCTCGCCAAGGCTCTGGTCTCATGCCATCATGTGGGTAAAGGGTAGTTACATTCGGTGGAAGAACAAATATTCCTGGGTCAACACTCCAATAATTTGCACTGTCGGGAGACTGCGCGTTCTTCCAAAAGCGTTGCAACGCTTATTACCAGAACCGACCTCTGAAGATATGGAGAGGGAATCCGAGCAGACTGGCCGTCGATATGAGCTAGGGACAACTCGTGCATCGATTTGGTTCAAGGAATCTGTGGACAGTTACGAGAAAGTACCATTCCCTTACGACTGTTTATACGAAGAGGCTTTCCTCAAGCATCTTGAAGGGGCTGCTATGACCGAAAAACTTTACTCAACTATGAAGGCTAGTTTGCCACGTCTTAGCCTTGAAACTGGAAGCAGCTGGCTTTTGCGCAACCTAACAGATCAAGAGTACATAAGAATGGAAGCTGTAGTCACCTCTGATGACGATGCCACTGTTTCGCTGCCAGCACGTCGGTGGCTCACACTTGATATTATTCTCCTGTGGCTCATCTGTTGGAAAGTAGACAACAAAATGCATAGAAAGAAGGCTTGGTCTTGGGAGCAGCTCGAAACCTTCGAAGGCTTCACTGATCAAGATCTTTCAGATGTGTGCCGAGGCCCACCCTATGGACCAACGTGTTCCGACTTCTGGCCAATCTGGGTAGGCCCTTGGGCTGGCCACAGATTAGACGTCGTTACCCAGACGGGGTTGGATAATGACTGGAATGATCGGACTGAGAACATCACGAGATTAGCCCCCAAAATGCTGCGTGTATTCTACGGACGTTCTCTCGAGATCCAGGAAGAAAACCGAGACTACTGGGAAGAGGCCTTCAGGCAAGGTGGTGACCATTGGGAGTTCAGGGAATCATCTCCGTTTCTATATGAGGATTTAGAACTTGACTGGAACAAGCCAAAACAGAGATTGTCCCGGATCAGATGATTTTCAAAGCTTCTCAGAACGATGTACGTTTATATCAATTTCTTGATGTAAATAGAGGGGATCTTCATCAGTTTTTGTCTCGTGCTTCATATTAGTATTGTCTTCGACTTTATATTGACCACTAGATTCGGTAGCTCAACGCGCTTAATATCCATTTATAGTGTAGCCAGGCTCAATGATTCCCGCTACCGCCCCTTAGATAAGTAGCCTGACCAGAAAGAAACCGGTGGAAGCACCAAAGTAACGTGGAAAGGTCCGCTTCATCATACTCAATGTCGGAAGTCCTTCATGAGCTCTGTTTCTTGTGGTGGATATTCGTCCACTTGGTAAACAAGCTCGTAATGACTGTTATGCCACAAGTCGCAATAGTAATCGCAAAAGCGACTTTGATGCCCCACGCATAAGCATGTAGTATGCCATTCAGCTCGGCGCCGGAGAAGTTTTGTCGCAGAGTAGTCGCACCAGTCTCTGTAACCAAGGCGGGATCAACTGTAGGCGCAGTGCTGGACAGCTTATGAATGATCTGGTTGATGAAGCCAGATTGCGCAGCGGTGATTAAGAATGTACCACCGATGGTCCGAGAAACTTTACCGGCGAATTAAATGTCAGCGGTTGGATGACAAAATAAAGGAAAGGAAGGCGAAGACATGTAGGGAAAGTAAATACTCACATATGATGATCGAAGTCACAGGAGCCATGTCACCGGGTGCAGCGAAAGCCTGCGAAATGACAACAGGAACCTGGAGACCAACGCCATATCCGAAGCCAGCTAGGATCTGATATCCAACCCATTTTCCCGTTGACGTCCCAATGTCGAGGGTATAGAACAGACCGGACGCAATGGTGACGATTATCGAACTAACCACTAGATATGGAGCCGCAGTACCCGTCTTTGTAATGGCTTTACCAGACGCAAATGTTGCAACGCTGAACAGCGCGATAAGAGGAATGTTTCGTACACCCGAGCCGATAGGACTCTGGTTATCGATGCTCTGGAAGTAGATAGGCAGATAATAAAGCGTGATGAAGTATGATCCAGCAAAGAAGAAGCTCCAGACAGCGTTGACCCAAACGGTCCTTTGGCGAATGAGTCGTGGTGTCAACATTGCACGCTCTCCCAGCCAGAATTCTACCGCTATCAGTGCGATAATCATGAGAACGAAGCCGACGAGCAAGCCGATGACGACGCTAGAGTTCCACGCATGGGTCACACCACCATATTGAAGTGCTAAGAGTAAAGACAAAGACGCGCCCATGACCAACGCTGTGCCTATAAAGTCCATCTGTAAAAGCTTCTCCTTGAGTGTAGCGTCGACCACCTTGACCCCCGCTGGGGTCTTGAAGGTGAGAAGAATGACGAGAATAGCCAGACCGCCAATGGGCAGATTGATGTAAAAGCACCTATACAACGTTCTTTAGTTCACCTCTGTCCGATTGAAAGGTGGGTAGTTGTCTTGTAACAACAATCTCAAGAGATTCTACTTACCATCTCCAGCTCGCCCCATCTGTAAGTCCCCCACCAATGAGTGGCCCGGCAACAGCAGCAATACCATACGACAACCCAATGAAACCCGTGTATGTAGCTCTCTTCTCTGGCGCGGCAATGAAAGCAGGAATAGTGTACACTCCAGGGGCAACACCCGAGGCGCCGAGGCCAGCGATAGCACGCCCGACAATCACAGTCATCGAGTTACGAGCAACAGCGCTGATCAAGCTTCCGAGCTCGAAGATGAAGATGGATAACAGGAAGCTTGCTTTCAGAGGAAAGAACTTGTAGATCTTGCCCCAGAGTGACTGGAAGGCTCCGAGGGTGAGGAAGTATGCTGAGCCGTACCACGAGATATCTTGCAGGCGGCCGAACTGGTCGGTAATCTTGGGGACGGCGGTTGCGACGATGGTCTTGACCAATGTCAGCGTTGAGGATGGAGGGAAGCATGGTCTGAAATAGCTGAGCTTACCTGATCGAGAGAGCAGAGAGTGATACTAAGCACGAGCGCAAGCATGATAAAGAACATTTCTAATCCTTTCGGGTATTCGACAGGCTTTTCTGCCTCGACCACAGCTTTTTCCTCATCTCTGTTCGCATCTTCCTCGCGGATCTCTGGCGTTTCTATACCGTTGGCAGTTGAAGATGTCACAATAGACGGTTGTCTTGACTCGGAAGCCTGCTTCTCTTCGTCGAGGCCCATGGTTGTCGATTTGTCCGTGGCCATATTTGTTTCCTTTTCGACCATGTAATTAGAATAACAACTGAGACCTGTGTTTCTGTCGTGCGATTCAAAGGGCTATTCGATAGTACGATCCAAGGGGTAATAAAATGTAAACTCTAATCGCAGCTTGCATTAGGTCCAACAACAAGGCTAACGTGCAACCGAACTTTGACAGATATTCTCGCCCAATATATAGCAATGTGAATTAACAGAACTCCTACTGTATTTTTCTTACACCATCGACTTTATAACGGAGGTAGTTGAGACAAACGCCGCGAAGTCGTTAAGTCCGTTAAAGCCGACTACCCTCAAAAGGGGAAGCATTGTGGGCAATCTCACCACGTCATTGAAATGTCAGACATGGTCAAAGGGTGTTTAAATTGATCCAGAATTGAGAAAGCCGAGATTATTACGGTTGTACTCCATTCCTTTCTGCCGTGACATGGTATCAGGCGGATGAGAGGTCTCTACTGTTTAAAGCATATCTCAGTCAAATATAGAAGCACAAAATGACTCTGCTAATAACGACCAGTAATTTATTTCGAATAGCCAGCCTTTGTATGCCTCTCCATTGCCTTATTCATGGTCAGATTAAACACGGAGCTGGCATATCGTTGATGGCCGGCAGCGAGAATCTGATCCATGATCTGCACCGAGCAAGGGGAATGGCACAATATTCCCCTTATCTCTTCAAGATATGCTGGGAAGCTGCCCATGCTACCGATCGTTCCATTAATGGTAGTCGTATATGGATACCTAGGTTCATTAGTACATGTTGTATGCCTAAATGAAGTAGCTTGTTGCTCCTTGTTCAAGGCAATGTAACCGGGCGTACAAGTTTCATACCTGATTTAGTAGAATTCCATAACATTTCCCTGTTGCACACCAGCGCCAGACTGGATATTTGCCATGAATTATGACCCTTCCTGCTCGTAAGCTCGAGGTGGCTGGCTAGATGAAACGCGCATCCGATTGCCCTTTGTACAGATATACTCGGCTATTCTTTACGCCATATACTACTCTTGTTAGTAATATGTGCCTCTTGTTCTGCTATCACATCTGACCACATAGACTTTGAGGTCTTTCCATTGGTCTTTCCTGTCTATTATGGCATGACTATTGGAGAGATTGGCCTTGTCTTCATTTGTATCGCCGTTGGATGCATCTTGACTATCATCCTATATGGCCTATATCTATATTACGTGCTCATACCACGAATGAAGAAGTCTAGCATCGCCCAACAAGAGGAGGTACTTTCGCCTGGGCTTACTGCCTGCTTCGGTCCGACTATTGGCCTGTTCATATTTGCATGGACAGCTAGGGCTTCCATACACTGGATCGTGCCAGTCATTGGAGTGACGATCTATGCTGGGTCGATATTCACAGTGCTACAAGTAGTATTCCTTTATGTCCCCATGACCTACCCTCAATATTCTGCTTCGTTGTTCGCTGCGAACGACTTCTTTAGAAGTGCCTTGGCTGTGGCAGTATTCTTTTTGCTCATCCGCTCTACGAGAACCTTGGCTTTGCAAAAGACACAAGCCATCTGGGAGGTCTAAGCGTCATTGGCATCTTTGGCATGTGGGTTTTGTTCTCCTACGGTGCGAAGCTACGAGCGCTCAGCAAGTTCGCTACGTAATGCTATGAGGAAGTTGCCTTACTCTGAGCTTCGAGTGTCTATGGCAGGGAAAGGGTCATGATATAAGAGATCAAGACCAGGAGTTGGTGTTTGGCTTCAGGCAAACTTTGACGCAGTGGTATCACCCTTTAATTGAGTGTCTAGTAACCGGGTCATATCAGAGGGATGCTGGGGGAACGATCTTTTTCGGGAAGATGTGGAACATAATGATGTATTTTATTGGAATTTATTAAAACTTAGATAGCAACATCTCCTCTCCATGAGTTCCAAATATCATTACATCCACTTCAGAACAATTGCCTTCCAGCAAACCTGAAGCACTAATACCACATGCTCAATTATCTATCAGTAGCTCACGCAGGTTCATGTAGCAAAAGTCTCCAAGTGAAAGCTTAGCTACATAAGTAGGTTTTATATTCTTCAGGCGGCCATCAATAGAAGCTTCCGCGTTTCTTGTGACTAAAAATACCTTATCTTGCATAAGGTCTGGTTCTTTGAGTGTTACAGATAGCACATGACTTTTACATATTGCGCTTGTCCCCGTAGTTACTGTGAGATGTTATCTCCACACGACGATAGGATTTTAGCACAAAATGTTTTATCAGTCGTAGAAATATTCAGAGCTTTGATTACGATAACTATGGACTAGTCTATCCCAAGGACTGGGGACTATTTGAGGTTTTATCATCGCCTCATGAATTCTTAGTTGAAAGCTTTTGTGCCTGAAGCGTCCTTATCTCCGAACCAAGACCAGATATCATGAAGCAGGAGATCAGGGACCTCGTAAGCAGCAAAATGGCCGCCATGGTCATGCACAGTTCTCTTGAGAACATTTCCTCCTCGCTTTGCCCAATCCAACGGCATACGGTAAGTCAAATCATAAGGGAATTGACTGATGGCGACTGGAACGTCTACCAGGGGCAGGGTGCCAAAGTCGAGTGTTTCAAAGCCCCCATCATTTTGAACTTCCTTGTAGATCCGCATGCCACCGTATGGGCCTTGGATCCAATACATCATGGACCAAGTAATGATCTCCTCGGGAGTCCATGCCATGATAGCCGGGTCGATGACCCTGTTCATAATGGAATAATCCACATGGCGTTCCCAAGTGGCGAGTCCGTCATACCATCTCCTTGACAGTCATAAGGC
>JABEEM010002069.1:0-21699 GCA_013363185.1 Fusarium secorum | reverse complement strand
CCGACCGACCGGGAGCCTTGACCAACCCAGACCGACAGACCGAAGGGGCCGGTCTCGGTCGGTCGGTTTGTTAGCCACACTGGAGGTAACAGGGACAGTGTCATCTCCGAGTTCGACGCCGGAGCCGATACAGCAACGATGGGATCATATTTTGCGTCGTCCATCTGTTGAGAGGAGTGTTATACCAGACTCACCGAATCCGACGGTCACACTGTCATTTGGGCCTTGTGTTCCAATCACGGATTTGCTTGCGCTTTTACCTCCGACTTCTGTGACGGAGTACTTGGTTTGCCGCTATTTCGGAACACTCTCATCATTATTCCATATTCTTCATGGCCCGACGTTCCAGACTCAGTACTTGGAATTCCTTGAAGCTCCAGAGAAGACGAGTTTGTCATGGCTGGCTGTTCTCTTCGCTATCATTTCGTTGACTCTCAAGACCATTGAGCCAACAGACGCTGGACTTGTTGTGTTATGGCAGGACACCACCATCCCTCGAGATTTATCGGTACTATCACAGAAATACCGAAATGCGGCAATGACGGCCCTTTCGCAAGATCAGTTCTTGGTTCGCCATGATCTGAGCACGCTCGAGGCTCTTCTCATCCTGGTTCATATGATCTCGCATAATGAAGGCCCAGAGTATGGCTGGGCGCTTCTTGGCAGTGCACTCAACATCGCCATTGCCCTGCGTTGCCATACGGATATCGAAGGACCGAATTGTATTGAACAAGAGCGACGTAGACGTTGCTGGGCAGGCATACTGATCATCCATACCTACCAAGCTCTCTGCTTCAGAGACATCGACCTCACGTTCCTGTTGAACATGAAAGCTACAATGCCGGCATGGGTCAACGATAAAGATATCCAGGAACACAGTATAAAGCAGTCGCCCAAGGACTCACCCTGCGAATTTACCGATACATCGCTCCTGAAGTTCCAAGTTCGGCTATTCCAATTGTCTACACAAATCTGCTCTCATATTTCGGGCGATGACAAACTCAACACAACGATTTTACACCAGTATGACACAGCTGTAGCGAAAGAGCAATTGCAATGGGATGCCGCGTATCTTGTCAACGGTCGCCGGAGTATTCTCAACACAGCGGGTTATGCTCATTGGTGCCTGCTCCAAACCTACGCTCATCAACTCTACCTCCTTCTCCATCGACCTTTCCACAGCTCTAAGGCGAGCCACTTCCGCGCTGAATCGCGGGACAAATGTATCAAGTCAGGTCTTGCATTACTTGATGTCCATCATCAATTCTACGAACTACCGCGATTAAAGTGCTATCGCTGGCTTGTCAAGGGCGCTATTAGCTGCAATGCACTTCATGGAGCTGTGGCGCTAACTTCATGTATGCTGGATATGCCTGATACCTCTGATTTAACGGATCATATCTCTGCCGTTGATGCTGCTATAACGAGAATGGAAGCGCTCCAGATGAAGAGTCCAGCTTGTTCGAGTGTTTATCGCGTCATTCGTTGTCTCCGGTAAGTTGTTCTTGAATTTCAATGGAACTGGTAACTGATCTAGGTAGATCTTATCTCTCGAAGCGAGACCCTGCACCGACTTTCTTGCCGGAAGATGTTGAACTTAGGTTCGAGGACTGGGCTACCAATGTCGACTGGTTTAGACCCGATGGAATTGACTGGGTAAGTCATGGCCTATAGCTTGTCGGGATTATCACTAACTGTAGTAGGAACTTGATAGTTTTGTATTAATGAATTTTGGTATCAAAGGCAAAGCAGGCGCTGGCCCATATCCATGGTATGATCTAAAAACTATAAACATCTACTAAAACACCTCCCATCTGACGACTATCCCCATCATGCTTCGCTATACGCCGGAGGTGGAACCTCATAATCCTCCACCACAAAGTCGCCCTTGCAGTATTTCGGCGGAACACTGATACCCTCTGCCAAAAGGCTCTTGACCTCCTTTGCAGCTATGACATGATCCCTCACGAAAACACCCCAGCCATTCACTGGCAACTCTGGTGAAATGAACAGATGTATAGGCATCGAGACCTCCTCTGTCGTGACGCCATGGTTGGTCAACGTAACCTCAAAGTGCAAGGAATGCGTGATGGAGACCCCACAGACGGAAAAGTCAGGCGAGCAGTTCCTCACAGCGATTGGGAGGTGTAGGCATTGCTGCCACCGTTGCTGAGGCTCGTCGCTCAACTCCAACGGCCACTCCGTCACTATCCGTTGTCCCTCATACCCCGGATTCTCTGCGTCAGACTTGTTCTCCACGTCGTGCTTTTCCCGCAAGAAGAACCTGGCTTTTGTGATCTTAGCTGCCGGATTCAGTGGCGCAAGGTGAGCTTCGATAGGAATCAGTCCTCCCAGAGCAATCGCCCGATGTCGGATAGAAACGTTGTACTCCGCCTTCTCCGACCATTTCCCCTGCACCGTCGTCGGATCCATGAGTTCGTATGATGAGAACCCCGGTGTACGAATAATTCGAAGCGGCGAGAACGTCTTGAAGCTATCCGATGAATGCTCATCGACCGTCCAGGCTTCCAGTAAATAGGTTATACTGCATCGCGTACAACCCTTGAACGACTCCTCCTGATCACCTCGAATGAACAACTCAAAAGGCCACTCAAAGTTCTTGCCATTCTTGAAAGGTTCTCCGATTTGATCGACGACATTGAATGGCTTCCATTGATGAACAGTGCTTTCACGCCGCTGCCACTTTACAGCCTCTTCGGCGTCAACCTTGTGGTCTCTAAGTGTCACCGTTAGCTCCCGCCATCAGCCTCGGATCTTCGGGATGAACCTACCCAAGCCACATTCGACTAGTCAATTTCAGCTGGACGCTGGTGATGTTTTGTCCTTCTGGGATGAAGAGCGATAGCTTTCCGCGAAGATATTGGCCTTTCGCGTCTTCACCGTTTCCGCTGACGAAGACGTAATCGTAGTCCGGTCTGTAAGGTCAGCGAGGGGTCAGAGGGTGGACATTGGGAGATGTACCGTATTGTGAGGCGAGGTCGGTGTTGGCCTGTTATTCTGGCCATGATAGACCGCATTGACTTTTTGGTGGACATGGTGATGATTTTGAGATAGTGTTTCTCAGCCGTGGCGGGACAGGAGGATGAAGGATGAAGTAAAGTCTCGGTACTTATAGACGAAGCTCGAAATGGCACCAATGGCAAGTGAATCAATGTCAACTTAGCATCAGATCAATGTAACCAAATGTAACGATGAAAAAGTATGGGACCGTGGCTTTTAACCCCCAAAACCATCCCAGCCAAATCCGATTCTCGAAGCCATTCGCATGCCGTGCTGACTCCAAATCGGACATCTCATCCCCGATAAATCGGACTTTTATATTCTTAGTCACCGTCTTAATACCCAAATAGGCAGTTCTGTGAGCGGCGACAGAATCGGACTTGTCAGCCCCACTCGGACATAGCAATCTCATCCTCGATTAGAAATTATCAGGAAAAGTCCGTTGTAATTGTGATTGTGACGAGTGGCTATGTACGTTATACAAATTGTTTAGTTCATCTTGGCAACGTCTGATCATGAGATCAAGCTTTGATAAAACGTCACAAGGTTTCTTGGTAAAATGGATTATCTTTTATTTTCCTCATCTGGAGTTTAAAATCTGGAGACAAACTTCCAACGTCTTTTTCACCACAACATAAATAAATATCTTGCTCCTAATGGCTTTTGACATTTCTTCAGTATATCTCCATCACAGACCACGCAGCACCGTAAACATGCTTGACATAATATCCCACGTCCCCGCGCACTTGACCAAAGCGCTTTACATCCCAAAACATGACGACACAACCTCCCATTTCGCGATCTACGACATCTCGAAGGAATATTCCGAAAAAGTGGGCGTTCATCCCATGTGCTCGGAGAGTTACAAGGTGGAGCTATGCCTTCTTCGAAAGCCTAGCGGGTATCATGCCGGTGACAACGCTCGGTTCCTGGTAGACGTCGACGCTAGTGTTTCTATTCATGAGAGGGTTATGGGTCGAGACCCTTTGGATGCGGAGGTGTAAGTTTGATAAGTTGCGGGGGAAAAGTCTATACTGATAAGGTTGGTAGATCATCGCCAATTGATGGAGATGGGAGTGTTACGTTACAGATACACTCGGGACATTCCTCTAATGAACTCACGGCACGGGAAAATTACCCTCTGCCAGAGAAGGAAACCAAGAAGAGAATCATTCGATACCCTTACATGAACGTAGAGAGTGAGTTCGGGGATTCACCTCACCGCTGTGGCTGGCAAGTTCACCCAGCAGAGAAGGGACCATTGCGCTACGAGCTGGTGGATATGGAACGACAAGGCGATGAAGATGGTTCGATACTAGCGATCTATCATCACCATGGCTTTGAGAGCGAGCTACCTACGTCTTACAGCCACGGAGTTCTCCTTCTTCCAGTTGACTCTACGCCATTGTTTGACATCACTGTTGTGTCGAGTCTTATGGCTCTTCTAGCTACGATTCGCAAGCAGCCAGCCGCTCGGAAACGATCACGCTTTCGGTCTTTGATGGCGTCTCTATGAGGGTGAACTTGATTGGAAGGGATGATACAAAGGAGGCGAGTAATACCCATGGCGCTTTGGAGGCTCAGATTGTAGTAATCAGATAATTATCCTGAAGTGATTGTATCAGTTCAACAAGCTCACTTTCCCAGCCGCGAGTCCACGAGATGTCTTGTCCAACAACAAACTCTCCATCTGACTCAACCTCTCGGCTAGTCCAACGCGTCTCCGTGACTGAACCTCCCAGTCTTCGAGAGTCTTCAAAATCCCATGAGGACCGAAACCATAATACTTCTCCGCTGCTTCAGGCCATGGTTCCTCTCTAGAAATAAACTTAATCCACGCCTCGCGCATAGCCTGACCAACGCGCTCAGCACTAGGTGAGAAGCTTAGATCAAAGCCTCCAAACAAGAGAACAAGGTCGACGGCGTGATGGGCTCCACTTGAAGGCTGCCATGGATTTGCTTCATCAACCAGACATCTGAAAACATGCTTCCTTGCATCCTTGAAGGATTTCTCAAGAAGCTGGACTGGTAGCAGGTACTTATAGTCGTTGACGAAGTCCAACGCCCCAGTTTTGCAGGATGAAGGTCGGTCTGGGTAAATATGATACAACTTCTTAAGCTCGTCACCATATTGCTCGGAAGCATCAAAAGCTTTCGCTATGTCGTCTGGGTCCGTTGCCCATACTCCAGCTTGGTAAATTGCTCCCTTTCCACTCATCAGTACAATCACCCCAAAGTCATGAGTGAACTAACCTCTTTCGTCACATCGCTGAGGAGCAATCTCTCTGTACAGCCAGTCTTGGTCTGCCAAGCATTGAAGGATTCTTCCCATTCGAGGAAAAACGACTGCAAGCCAGATCTTCTGACCGCCTCGACAACCTGACTTGCAGATGCAGTTTCCAGATCGAGCGTTTGATCCAGTTCCTTCAGGTTCGTGAAAACCGTGTCCCGAAAACTTGCTACCAGTTGCCGAGGCTGAGGTGGCGACAAGAATAATGAGCCAGATGATAGAATGACCTGTCGCACGCGCGCGCTTGCAACAAGGTGGGCGTGACAATAGATAGCCCCGGCACTCTCACCCGCTAAGCTAATCATATTCTGCACATTTGTTAGCCTATTGCCCTTTCAGTGTTGGAGTGGCTGAGTACCGGATCACCGCCAAAGCCAGCGATATGTTCCTGAACCCACTGCAAAGCTAGCTCTTGATCACGAAGAGCTAAATTCGGAGGCCCTTGTCCATTGCCAAGAGCAAAGACATTGAGCCGGTACTGGACGGATACAGCGATTATGGGCTTTCCCAATCGGAGGGAGTCAGCTACTATTTTGCTCATGTCTGGTGGAATATGTCAGCACACGCCATCATTCGAGCTGTATCCATACCGCAGACTCCGGATGCAGCGCTTCCAAATGTCACGGCTTGTGAGCCTCCTGTCCCTCATTTAGCTTCTAGCGATAACGGCTCGATAAGTAATTTACCATGTATCCAGACCAAGACAGGTAAATTGGAGTTTCTCACGCCAGGGCCTCTGTCGGGCAACACGACGTCTAAATTGGTGCATTTGAACTCATCCTCCGGTTCATCTGGGAACGTATGCTCTGGAGGGATGCGAAGCAAGTGTCCGACATCGACAGCAACTTGCGGACATCGAGGTCTGATGATTTCAGTCACTTTGAGCTTTAAAATATTAGAAGTGTGTGGCCATACCCGAAGTTGGTACAGTCGAGAAATCTGGGATATCTCTCCAGTTTCTCGGGCGCAGCGAATCGTCGAGGAACGCGACCATACGGAATACCTCGAAATTGAATCACGTTCGGGGTCTTGAGACCTGTGAGTGTGGCATTTAATGACTCGTGAGAGATGGTTGCGGTCATAATGTCTCCGGTAATCAGGATTGAAGTGATGTTGTGACTGTCTTTGGTGAGTGGGTGTTGATGAGCTATATCCGAGGTGGGTTTCCCGAGAGAGGGGTCTCCAGGTCATGTGGGGTCAGCACCGTGACTCCATTTCGGAGCACCACCAGTACATTAGAAAGTTGCTGAAGATGGCTTATTAGTATCTATGATAGCCTGAATGTAGAAATGGCTATCTGTGGCCAAGTAGGTGCTCACAGATCGCTCCACAACTTCTCTATTGGATTGATGAATATCCATAGCCTGTCGAAAATCACTACAATAATGTTTTGAGCTTCATATCCGAAAAAGACAACGCCGATAGTCTAGTTATTCTATCCGTATACTATAGATATAACTCCATATATAGATCCATCTAACGTGTATTCCTGTCCTCATTGGCGCCTCTACCTACTTTGCCCACCTAGTTCGGATACGATCTCAGAGGAAAGTATCCTTCCGGCATAGGATCAACATGCCAAAGCCTATCTGAACCTGCCCCAAACGCATCTACCCACTCCTTTCTCAAACTCTCCGGTAGATTCCAGCCCAACTCATCATCCCGAAGTCTCATCCGAACCAAGTGCCTTTTCTCACCAACCCCATCACCATCCCTAAAGCTATCACGTTTGTGCAGAATGAAGAGGTTATTGATGAAGTGGATATCACCTGGTTTCGTCTCAATCTCCAACCGGACCTTGCGAGCTGCGCGTTCGATGTCTTCCAGCGCTTTGAACTGTTTCATGGATATTCGTGGTAGATGAGCTGGGCGCGGGTGAATCGCGTTACCGATTAGTGGAACTCGACCGAAGTTGAGCATGATCCTGTTGCGGTGATAGAAGAATATCGGTCTGGGGTATCCTTCTTGGCTATATGGCTGTCATTAAAAGTCTTCAGAACCGACTGCAGTTATTCTTACTTTGCAAAAACCCATTTCGGCTGAGAAAGCTGGCGGATAGAGGCGGGGTGGTGTCGATTCAGGATGTTGTATACCGCATATCCTGAAGCGATGATGCATCTTCCGCCTGAAGCAGCGGTGCTCCTTGTCAGCCAGCTCACAATATCTCCGGACTCCTCGTTATGAAACGTCTAAGAGCTCAGTTATCAGCCATAGCCTCAATTTCAAGAGTCACGCTTACGATTTCTGATGTCGAGTGCCGATGATGCTGACTGGAAAGATTAGAGGAGTTGTCAGCCACGATGTGGACTGCAGCCAAATATGGTCAGCGTTCATTTATGGCACTTGGCTGATGGATCTTACCCAACATATTTCCCTTCTCATCTTGCCGACCTCGAAGGTTAGCGACATACGACTGAATGCCGAGGTACATCATCGTCAAGTCCTCAGCGGAGTAGTTCAATGGATTGAGTCCTCGAACCAGTCCGAACCCCTTTCCCTCATAAACATCGAGCCGTATAACATCAAGTCTTTTCCCAACTGTCGGAAGTGGAAAGTTCTGTCGGCATATCGAGTCACCATCTAGCCCAAGGCCTACTAGATCAGATTATGCTTGCTGTAAGGTCTGCAGGGAACTTGCCTTTGAAGTACGAAAGAGCGTTTTCCACTTCGTAGATTTCGGAAGAGTTGAGATGGTATACGTATTCGGATTCATCAGAGATCTGATTGCCTTGCCAGGCACCGGGGAGATCGATCGACCGAGGAAAGGATCTGGTTCCATAACACAATTCCATTGTGTTGGAAACAGAAAGGGTCACGTTTGTTTGTGAGAATCGGAAGAGGGTTTATTGACTGTGAAAATGAAGACAGCAGGGCGAATTCCCAATTTATGAGATAGTCTGTAGAGATTGTAGGTCAAGGCTTCACAAGCAACGACCGGGCGCTTTATATAAGGTCAGTCAAATTGCTTCTTTTCCCGTTTCTGTTTTACCACGACAACCGAATATGCATGACAAGGCGAGCATCTCAGCGAGAGAAGAGAGGAGATGATTCATTCAAGGACGCCTCACGATCATCATGCATCTAAGCCGATAGTAGCGGAGACAATCCCCCGAAGTGCCGTGCCTTCTAGCCCCTCCCTCAGTCCATGTTCTTGACGAGATGGGGAAGAAAAGGACAGATCAGAATATGGATCACGGTGCTTCGTATGCAATATCGTGTTGTGCTAATGGCTTTCTTTTCTTATTCCTAAACCCACCTCTGCAATAAAACCTTGGCATTGCGCAGATCTGACTGTAATACTCACATCATCTAACCTTCGGGCACTATGCGCGAACTTGCATCCTGAGATAGATCACCGCAACTTTCTGGGGGTACACAACTCAAACTAGGAAGGCCGTCGAGTGCTTTTACTTCTCGGAGGTACGCCGTCTAGCGATTTGACTGGTCCGGGGATACCGCTAGCCATGTTTCCAGTGCAGGATGGACATGGATGTCTTGGTTAGGTACACAATGGTCGACAGAGTGACTCTATCTCCCAAGCGATGTGGGAAAAGAAGAGATGAGACAACATATAAAAAGAAAACATGAAGTCTTATTTGTCATCATACAGTCAGGCGTTCATGCCGGAGAAACTCCTCCGGCTTCATACGCTGGTAAGAATTGTTCATTCTTCAGTCATGATCACATCATAGTTGTCCAAGGGCTGAAATGACTCTGAGATGTGTATACGCTACTGGAAGACTATCGTTATTGGCGTATGCAGACGAGCACTTTGGGTCTGGAAAGCAGGCTTCTTGCTGTGTGTGGGAGAAAGTATGACGGGTTCGTCTCGTAGCGGAAGCCCAAACAAACATCACTGAGAGAAACAGGCTACAGCGATGACCTTTTTTTCGTTATCGCCACTACATCCCAGCTCTCTCATCCCACCAAAACACAAATAGTAGGAGTTAAAAGAGAATAGGGTAGAGTCCGATAGCCTTGGGTGCATGCATGCCTTTAGGTTGGCCGACGTCGCTGACGGGTATGAGTCTTGGCAGGATCGTAATCTCACGACCCCATAAATATAAGATAATGAGCCCCAATGTCTGACCACTTTTTCCTTGGCCTTTAGCTTATTTCCTCGTGTGTGAGTGCCGTGATATCTTGGCGAGCCAGTATGCAGCCAAGTCTTAATTTTTCCACTTCGCTGAACTTCTCTGTCATAGTCTACGTCTCATTGGTATGGTAGTTGGCGCAGACAATCACCTAGATTATATGCTTAATTTTCGGGTCCAATCAGCACATCACTTGATGATAACAGAACTATAAGCGCTTAACTTTACGGCTAGCCTGTATTTTTACAGCTGGCAGATATAAGCATGTTGGCTTCCGCCGCCGTGTATACGACATGAGCCTCGGATGAAAACAGGGAGAGCCCCGTACGTTAGCTAACTTCATTTCCAGGATGCCCACTGTTATACGATCTTGTCTCCCGGTATCTGAATCACAGAAGTCAATGCTTTCCCTCGGATGCAACGTCGCATTCGTGTACACAAAGCCTATCTTGAAACTAAACTCACTATGCCCTCAAACACGCTTTTTTAACGCGAAACTAACCATTGAACTTAAGTGACCTTTTTTACAGGTTGCCAGGATTACAAATGTGCAAAATTGGATCCACATAAACTAAGATTTGCTACTTTAAATAGCTTTTAAGTATATATATCTCTTATAATAAAATAAATTAAATAAAAATATATATTAAATTAAATAGATTTTTAAATATTATTTAATATAAAACTTAATAAAATAGATTTTAAAGGGAATTTATAGAGATATATTTATTATAATAATCTAGAGCTTGTACTAGCGCTAACATTTGTAATCCCGGTAACCTGTACCTCAGTGAAGCTCTTCCTCCGGCCAAAATCAAACCTGAAACATGAACCGGAAACATTCCCGATTTGCCAAGGACGAGGCATATCGCGCTACTCCGGATAATCGGCCTTCTACGCTCCACCTGTCAACCCAGGGGCCAGGTTCCCACAGGAATTCGTCCCAATTGCCGAGAGAAGAATCCGCGTACAGACGGTGACGTTTGGAGAATGGGTTTCAAGTCACCCTTCTCATTTAACTCAACCCGTGTTGACAGTCTCGGCGCTGTTCATAATTGGAGGATAATCATGGTCCGTAGAATACACCATGAATAGGGTCTTTTCTGGAAACATATAATTCGGATATAACGGGTAATCGCTTGGCTGGGCATTCAAAATTCGGGGAATATAAGTATATAGGTAGCACGGAAGAAGAAACGCAGCACGCACACACACAAGATCATCACATTCCTTTTGCCGGTCAAAGGTTACTCTTTCACTAAGTACATTCGTTCATTTCGTCACTCATTTCGTATATATATACTTCTCTCTCTTCAATACCTCAAAATGACCAAGCTCGGCTTCGCTCTCCTCGCTGCCCTGGCCGGCAGCGCCATCGCCGTCCCCGCCCCAGCAGTAACCCAAGCCCCCGACGTCCACGCTTACGCCAAGCGCGCCACATCCTGCACATTCTCCGGCTCCGACGGTGCCTGCGAGGCCAGCAAGTCGCAGGCCGCGTGCGCCACCATCGTCCTCAACAACGTCGCCGTCCCCAGCGGTGAGACCCTGGACCTCAGTAAGCTCAAGGACAACACCAAGGTAATCTTCAAGGGAACTACTACCTGGGGCTACAAGGAGTGGAAGGGTCCTCTTATGAAGATCTCTGGAAACAAGATCACTGTTGAGGGCTCTGGTGCTGTGCTTAATGCTGGTGGTGAGAAATATTGGGATGGAAAGGGAGGAAAAGGTGGCATTACTAAGCCCAAGTTCTTTGCGGCGCATAAGCTCACTAACTCTAAGATTAACAATCTTTATGTCAAGAACACTCCTGTTCAGGCTGTGAGCATCAACGGTGTTAATGGTCTTACTATCAACCAGTTCACTCTTGATAACAAGGATGGTGATACCAAGGGCGGTCACAACACTGATGCTTTTGACATCGGCTCTTCCACTGGTGTCACCATCACCGGCGCCAAGGTCTACAACCAGGACGACTGTGTTGCCATCAACTCCGGAAAGGTTATTCACCCCTGAATTCTCCAAGAATGACTCACTGACATCAACAGAACATCATCTTCCAGAACGGCTACTGCCACGGCGGCCACGGTCTCTCCATCGGCAGTGTCGGCGGCCGCGACGACAACATCGTCGAAAACGTGCAATTCCTCAACTCCGAAGTCATTAACTCCGCCAACGGCATCCGCGTCAAGACCATGAAGAACACCACCGGCAAGGTCAACAAGGTCACCTACTCCGGCATCACCCTCTCCGGCATCACCAAGTACGGCATCCTCATCGAGCAGAACTACGACGGTGGTGATCTCCACGGCGAGCCCACCAGCGGTCTTCCCATCACCAACCTCACCCTTAAGAACATCAAGGGTAAGAATGGTGTTTCATCCAGCGGCAAGAATGCTGCTATTGTTTGTGGAAGCTCGAGCTGCAAGAACTGGGCTTGGCAGAATGTTCAGGTCACTGGTGGTAAGAAGTATAATAGCTGCAAGAACGTTCCTGGCGTTGCTTCTTGCTAAATCGCGACTTTTTGAGTCATGAGTTGGTTGCGTTTCATCGGCGCTCATTCTGTGTATGAGCCTGGTGTTGAAAGCATCTGGAAACATTAATTTTCAACCAACGTCGACTTTTGTAGCCTGATGGCGTTGACACTTGATCTTTGTGTACATATATAGCATTAAACCTTTAAAAATCTATTCATCAACTCTGATACGTAGCCCTTTGCTCTAAGACATCTAGTAAACACGAAAGAAGAGAGATAGAAAGAGTGCAACAGGCAAGTGACAACTCCAAACCACATCCTTTAGCCGACGTTCCAGTATTAAAGACTAACCATTCCTCTGATTTGTCTCGACCAAGTTGATCGCTCTCTGGATCACTGCAAAATTTGTGGTGTTGATAGGAATGCTTGCGTCTTCCTGGTTGTAAGCCAGCCATAACAACTGCGCTCTGTAACACCATTGAAAATGCTCCAGGAACTCCTCTCGGCCATAAACCCTCTCAATTCCGTCTTCTCTCTTTGGTTGTTTTGGGGGTATTCGGATACATCCTTTGCAAGCGATTCCAGACTCGGTCTCGCCTGTATTCGGATCCATGTAAGGTACTGCGCATGTCACTAAGTAATTGAATTCGGCAAAGACCCTCCATGAGCGTGGCCTTCCGGTAAGGAGGTGCTTGACTTTGCTGAATTCCACGACATCTCGCCTCCGGCCTTTCAAGCCGACGCCAAAGCCCTTGTCCCAATATCGGATAGGGACCGCATTGCCTCGAGATAGCCACCCTGCGAAAGTGCCCAATAGTACAAATCTGGAAACGCTGAGTGTAAGGTCTGCGCCGAAACCACGTCGTTCGCCAGTCTCAACGCAGTTTTGACACAGTCGCGACCACTCAGGGATGCTGATGAGCATAGCAAATTGGTGACAGTGGTAACACCGCATTGTGGTGAGCAGGTCATGGAAGTCAATGACCAGCACACGTTGCGCATATTTTGTGCCGAGGATTGCGTGGTACAGAGGAAGTGCTTTGATGATATCTTGGTATATCTTGGACTT
The DNA here is from genome assembly GCA_013363185.1 of Fusarium secorum. Lineage (NCBI taxonomy): Eukaryota > Fungi > Ascomycota > Sordariomycetes > Hypocreales > Nectriaceae > Fusarium > Fusarium secorum. The sequence goes on along the minus strand of JABEEM010002069.1, from coordinate 8,752 downwards.
GCTTATGATTTCCCGCAGTCCAAAGCTCGTTTGTCGAAGATTGAAGAGGGACTGCACGTCGCAGCACTTAAGAACACGCCGAAGTAGGGAATCATGACCGAAGACGCCGCTGGGGCGGGAAGGATTGTCGGCATTGGGGAAGGGTCCCAGCAAGTCGAGGACAGCAGGGGGATATGCGATTTTGCGGTGTATTGCGCCAGGAAGATACTGCTCATTGAATCGTGAATAGCCGATGGTTTGGATGATGCGGGGGATCTCACCAGTATTGAATTCGAAGGCAGTCATGGACCGCGGTGAAAAATATGTGGCGACGACCATTTTGCTGGAGATGTTGAGTATTGGGATGCTGTGACGATGATGGGATTGATGATGGCGATGATGGCGATGATGGCGATGATGATGATGATGATGATGATGAGAGGGGAAAAGAGTCCAGGCGTGAGGCATGATAATGTAGGAAGGAAGAGAGGCACTTGCAGTCAAAGCAGGAGGGATCGTAGTGGCACTGCCCATTTGTCTCCAAGCTTTAGTCGAGTTTTCAGATAAGCATACTCAAGTTTAACAATACGTAATATATTTGGAAATTATTAAAAGTCTTAATAAGTTAAGAACGATATTAATGAATTGAATCTCTTGAGTTTCCCTTCGCAATTAGAAGGGCACCCTTCGTGTAGCCCCAAGCGCCCTGTTGCTCTACCACATCTGCAGCCCTACTTCCTAACGTCTCTTCACTGCTGATGGTGCACACCAACTCATAAAAGCCAGAAAACACAAACTTTATTCCTCTAATCTTCTATAAATCACCCGGCAGAATCTCCGTAATATTACTCCTCGCCAACTCCTTCGTCGCATCCAAAACCTCCACCATCCTACCCCTCGCCTCTACATTCTTCTCACTCTTCATATCAGCCATCCCCATGTGCTCCAACGTCACACAGATCAACGACTCCATAAGCCGCTGCGCAAGTTCACCCGCGTAACCTTGTTCGTAAAACGCCGGTGTTTCGTTAACTTCCAGCAACCACGCTGTTCCCTTCGAATCGATCAAAAAGTCAATGGCGAAGAGCTCAAAGCACTTATCCAATGGTGTGAACTTATCAGCCATTGTGTGAGCGGCTGCACGGAGTAACTCTCCTGAGATTTGACAAGCTTGATCGAAGACGCTTTTCTTCCAATCCCCGGGAAGGAGATCATCGTCAATCTTCCAGAAGTCTCGCATGGATTCTTTGCTGGTGAACTCCTCTTCATCTTGGAGCGCGGTGTTGGTCAACGAAGATTTGAGACTGGGGTTCTTCCATGGAGGTTCATAGTCATCAAGGGCTAGTAAAGCGAGCATTTCATTAAAGACGTGGACTTTTAGACGGCCGACGGAGAGGACGTAGGCTCGAACGTGCCACTTTCGACCGTCGATGGGTGGAATGTTGACGATGTATTGCTGTGCAACAAACTCTCGAAGAAGAGCTGATGGAATCCGCTTGTTTTCATCGATGACGAGATCTTGTATCTTGTTTATTCCCTGAACGGAGAGCTTTCCAGTTGCTGTGATCAGAGCGTCTAGCGAATCAAGTCCAGGTGCTGATAGACTTGGCTTGAAACCCTCGGCGCTGTCGTCGCTTTCGAATTTGGTGTCCGGTGTCTCAGCGTCTTCCTCGCTCTCTTCATCCTCCTCGGAAATATCAGCAGCAAGTTCAAGGTTACCCGCTAGTTCGTCAATGGTGCTGAATATCCGAATTCCATGGCCGCAATCAATCATGGCAGGTTTCAAAATCCACCAATCTCGTTCCGACGAGTCCTTTGCTTCGTTATCTTCAAGTGAGTACAGAAGAGTCAGATCATCAGCTGCAGCCAGCGCATCCTCGACATACTCGCTATAGTCGAGGGATAGTTTTACTGTAGTAGGGCTGTGGCCTCTGAGGACGCTTTCAGGTCTTTTCGTAATCCAGTAATCCACGACGCTTGCCATGTGATCTTTTCGAGCCAAAGCGTCGCTGTTGGGATAGGCGTTGAGGAGTCCGTGTTTGGCTCTGTTCAGCACCGCGAAGTGATGGTTCAGCTCCCATCCATTGAGAAGCTGATACACAGTATCCGCATCCTCCGGAATATCGGTGAAATTCTTATGACAGATGGCATCTGGTACATGTCGTTTGATGCATTCTTGCACATGCCCATCCAGCCAAGGATTGGCGCTGTGAACATAAACGTGCATTTTTAACCTGGTTTTGGGTAATCTCTCAGCGGGTGATGTAGCCTTCTTCTGGAGGGAGAGCAGCTTGACGAGGAATCGGTAGGAGAGTGAGTCTCGATTCCATAGAGTCGATAACAATTATTCTAGGAATTATCATCAAGTACGTACTTGATTGATGAGAGGGTTCCGTTTTCCAAAACAAGATCAGAGCCAAGAGGTACCTTTTAAACAACATGCTCACGGTCCTTTTGAAGAAAATATTTTAAAAACGATTGCCAAGAGAACAATTCATGGTATTTACTAAGGTGATCCACTCATTCAGACATTTTGTTGACGTTCTATTGGGTGTTGCGTTGTTAAACGTAAGCAACATCATGAAGTTCATGATATTCTTCGAAATGCATGATCGACGTTGCGCTCACCGTTTCTTGTCAGGGGTCATGCCAGGGCCCAAATCGAGATCATCGATCGCTCTGGATGGTTTCTTTGGCCCATTTGGCCTGATGGTCAAATGTAAAGCTTTTTTCTTGTGCGCTCATGAGTCGCTTGTCATGTTTTTGGTGACATGATTTGAAAGGTTGATTCTTGGCACTCAGTTTAGGTGTTTTTATTTTTCAGGCCTAAATAATTTCATTCCTCTCAACTTTTAATCTATAGAAAAGCCATTGCCCAATTTATGACCTGGCATAATTGTTATTGGCAAACAATTTTGTAAAGCCGCGATTTCGCAGGACATCGAACTCATCATGACAGCCTACCCAACTTCTTAAACCAACCCTCAACAAAGAAAAACATCTAGTTCCACCCATATCGCTAAATTTCCAAAGCACCTCATTTTCTCTTATCAAAACATCTTCAAATGAGCCTCTCTTTCCCGATCAATTGGAAATTGGCGTCGCATCGATGCTCGAAATGTTAGCCTGCAATCATTTCTTCTGCCCGATAATCTGAACAGAGCCTCATGGTAACTATCAAGGTCTCCGGTATCCTCGGAATCGGAGCTTTCAGGCTCGTCGTCTTCTTCTGGATCCAGATCTAGAAATTGCTTCTCAACTCCAGTAGACGTCGTAGAAGCGTCGGCAACAATGCAGGGCTGTCTAGACTTGAACATTCGGCTCACTTCGTCATCTCTCTGCCTTTGTTCAAAGGGCAAATCTCTTCGGCTGGGAAGCTTTGAAAGCCAATTTTGGACTTTTCCTTGCGGCTTCTGTTGGCAGAGTTTTGGTACTTCAGGCTGATCCTTTACATTGCTCTGGAAATAACTTCCAGAGTTCCCTTGCGGTTTCGTCATGACGTATGACGTTGAGAACATGCTTAGCATAGGCGCTACATCACTGTAGGGCGAGTCGACGAGACCAGGAGTTGTAGGCGTCCTTGATGAGCCCATGGAGAAGCTCCGATTGTGGTAAGACCGAGAAGCATCGTCGGCGTATTCATGGAGTGTGAATAATTGTCTGTTATATCCAGGCTCAATGGTGGTGTCAATGTGAGGTAGCGGTCGCTTGTTACGCAAGGAAGATGTGCGTCGAGGAAACGTCAGAGGAGCTGGCATGTCCTCACTAGAATGAGAGTAAAAGTTCTCGTTTCTCATTGTGATAATATAAAGAATGACGATATTTGTCTTGGAACAAATATGAATCCTTCCAAGACCTTAAGTATCTGGATGACGTTTCGGAATGCCCGTCATGAATTACATTAAAAAGCTTATTACAGTGCCCTGACCGCAATTGCAGTTGGCACATTACCAAGTTCGCCAAGCTGAGCGACCACTGCCGGGCTGAGCCTTGGTGAAACCACTTTTGCTATCCAAGCGCGGATAGCGACATATTAGGGAAATTTTAGCGCACCCTGATATGTTAATTTACGCTGCATAAACGCCACACTACTACTAAGTCGGCGCAAGTGCCTCTTTTGTGATCTGTGAGCTGTCCCAGAACCGCGGATTGTTTCATCTCGTGACCGCGATACGCGGGTTGTATTCTCAAGGAGAGAAAGCGGCTGGACTGATTTTGGGTTACCTTGATGATTGAATTGCGACAAAAATGTTCTTTTATGAATAGGGGATAATTACTAATCTATGTCATTTGATTGAGCTAGTATTTGATACCAAAGAGAGAACAGAGGCCTTATTGTTTATTGACTAAATCCATACGCTTTGAATATCCTTCTATTTTATTTTACTTTACTAGACTGGCGATATTTGAAAGCATGACTTGCCATGCTGCAATCATCCATTCCACCTCCTTTCTATACAGAAACTCGGTCCTCAGAGGGACCATGTATATGAGGTTCATTTTCACTTAGTCTCACATTCCCATCACGTTGACACCCTCACAGAGTTAATCCACAAGCGTCGCATTCGGTTCCGGTTACCCCCGTGAAACACGATATAAAGTCTATTGCTTGCTTAACCGTGTCTCCAGGCGATCTCGTCAGCTGTTGCAGGGGAACCCTTGCCGGGGCCCCGGTACTGACTAGAGTACGTCAACTCGACATGACACTCACAGGTCGAGTCAGAATCGGATGACTCTTACGTAGATACTTCCGCGGAGGGTTTATTCCATGAGGCATCTGTAGAGATACTTACTGGCGAAGGTTAAACTTGGGGCTGCAAACACAGATAATAGCATCACGATACTCCTTTTTCTGCATCAGAAGTCTAGCAGAGCGTCCAGAGGTTTGAAATAAAACTTATACAGACAAGAATACTCATCATGTTCATCCAAACGACTGCTACATTACTAACTATCTATCTATTTGTGCCCTCGTATTTTGGTTTGCGTTTAACCCACATCCCGAAATGCCACCCAGAAGATTCACGCTTGACCCATCGAGGTCTAGCTACCGAGCTATCATAAATCCCCCTGATCTACCTGCCGAGAGATCTGCATGCCGCGGCATACTCTTATTAATTGCCAAAGCCCATTGTTGTGCCGATTGGAGAGCCTGCAGGATGACAACCCCGGGTGCACGGGGACCCGAGATTTACCGTTTGTCATGTGGCACGGACGACAAACTTTCAGTCACGAAGAACGGATGATTGGCTACAGCTTTCTTGCTAGAGACCTTCTGGATGGTGGCTTGGTTCTAGACTGCTCCTCTGTTGTTCTCTTGTCGTTCTTGTGAATAGCATGCAGCGCTGGCTAGGGGAAGGGAAAAACGGAGCAAGCTTGACTCAGTCATGAGTTCTCAATCCTCCAAATCGCAGTTTCTGTCTATTATCAAGGTTTTTTTAAGTAATACAAAAATAATATTGTCACACAAGTAATACTCCAGCAGTCGCTCCTTTTAAATGCGCATTACCTCACTCGTAGGAACTTGAAGATGCTACCAGACTAATACTTCTACGAGCTTCCTTTTCCAAGCCCCGAGGGTACCTTCGTCGCATCGATGGTCGAAACTTCCAGTCAACTTTTGTAGCGAAAGCGGAAGATGAGTCCATTTGCAGCAGGGTCAGGTGGTATGCATCGAGGGTCGTTGTCGGATCCGTCGCGGCGTGACAGTCAGGCTTTCCGTAGTCTATATATCCATGTGTTGGACTTGTAGGTTGGATGCTCTCATAGCATGTGTCTAAGAAATCCAGGTAATTTAAGAGTCCCTCGGTTCCAGGAATAGGCTCTCTTGGTTGTTCAATATCAGTCGTTGATGAGGATTCGTCCCCGGCGCTTTCCTGTAGGGCCTGCAGTACGCATTAGGATCATGCTTTGCGATGTTTGACAAGGTTGATAGACTTACATCAACATAGCTCACGTCCAGCCATGGAATATCCGGGAGCTCCGAGAGCCACCGATGCACCCGTTGATCAAGGCTCTCGCCACTGTTCACAAAAGTTCCAGTGATATCGTCTGGTAAAATGGAGCGAAGCTGCTTGTGCGTCCCTGAAATGACAGATAAGGGAGAACAGATATAGAGCTGTGACTTTTCATCGCAGGCGAACGTGTCATCGGAAATAGCGTGATATGAAGATGTTGACGGAGTTTCCCAGGAGAATCTCTTTCCTTCGAGGGTCGCCGAATCCTCCCGGGGAGTTTCCTGTACAGTGAATGGCTGAAAGTCGAAATTGATACCGTCTAAAGCCTCCAAGGCGCCGTTGATGGTTGCATCCATGGCCAAAGGGATTGGTTGGTAAGACTTCTGGTCAATTGTCCGAGGAATTGAGTCAAGAACGGACTGGTCTGACATTGTTGAAAGCATTGGAACGTGTTACTGATTGATGGTGGGCTGAATGCCTTACATTATAGAGCTCTTACTTGGTTTGTTGTGAATTATAATTAAGAACGTCCGGTCTTTTCATGGTATAAATGATGCCCAACTACAAGGCCTCTGCAATGGTCATAGCATCAACGGTATTTCGTTCCAAGCTAAAATCCGAAACATGTCGGAGATTGTTGACATTGAACTCACGCTCTGTTGACAAGCTTCCTCATATGTCATCCTGCAGCTCAGACTGGTCTGTTCTTGGAAATCGTCGCGAGGTGGTAACCCCAACGGTCAACCTGCAACCAGATAAGCGATGGAAAATCAGCCGATTCTTTCGTGCTAAAGAACACGAGAGATTCTAGACGACATAAAGCCACAAAGTTAATTACTTTCTTATTACTTGAAATATCCCTAACCTCACTGGATTTGAGACGTGTTTGCGTCATTAAATGGCGGGTCTGATTGGATGTCAAAGTTGACGTGGTATTCCGCTATGCCGCGTTGAGAAGGTCGCCTGCTAGGATCAATGTGCTGTGGTGTAAACTCTATTTAGCCCAGCGTATAAGAGACCAAGCGTCCTGGGATCTTCCCAGTTACTTTAGCCTTTGGAGCTCGTGCCATCATTCTCGTAACTTCTTAATACAGTGAAGGAATTCCTTGGCGTATGGTGATTTTGCCCGCACGATGAGCAAGTTGTGACAGAACGACAGGAATGGAAAGTCATTTCATAACCGAGCACCAAGTCTGTGTAGCACAGCGAGACCGTTAACTGTCAATCACATGTTATGGCTAGTGCCTGATTCTAGGCCACCTCTGAAGAAGTGAGACAGATTGATGCGAGCTGCTCGCCTCCTCGCTCAGTAAAGATGGGGTTAATACAATAGGAATGAAATCTTACAACTTGGCTCTCTGGGGAAGCTCTACGCTGACCCGCCGGAACTTCCGGCCCGGTCCGTAGATCACGGCACTTCGAGGTTGTTGTTGAAATAGACGTTGAATTACCCCGTACTAATCGGCTCATTCCGGATGATCACGCCCTGACACGTTTCCTTTTAATTACAATGAGCAAGTAAAAGTGATGAATTTGATGAACCATTTCCACTTCTCGCCGCTCGGTGAGATAAACCAGGCGTCTCGGCAAAAATAACACATTAGCATTTATCCCTTCCAGGCAGAAAACTAGAATAACCAAGTAAAACGCACGCAGATATTCCTAACTTAACCTCTCACCGAGGAAGTTGTCATTCCGACAAGAAATCACATCACCACGTCAGGATAACATGATCGATGCCACAGAACTCAGGCCAACGCTTTGAGCGAACCGTCCGAGTCGCTGCGGGTATTTGATATCCTGATTACTCCCCCAGCTAGCGGGAATTAGGAATCAAATTTATTGACAGGGAGTTTTGTTATAAGTAGCCTTGGTTGATAAACGAGAGGTGCATGTTGGTGGAACCCGATTTCAAAAGTGATCGGCAGATGGCAGCATGAGCCGAAAATGAGATCGAGAATACCCACAGCGGCAAGGTCGCTCAGGGGGGCGATCAGAGCGCTAATCAAGTGGAGGTAGTGAAAATGACTCAAGGTTACAGAGTAGATGATATACATCTTCCGGTATGATATGCCCGCAATTTTATTTCAAGAAAGATAGCTGAGCCCGAGCGCTTGAAACCTTCCGATGTCGATCACATCTTTTGTTCCATAATCTCCGTTCTGCTCCTAACATCGGACATCGATACAGCATACGACCTTCTAGAAGCACCCGACGACCTAGCCCAAGCCTCAACCTCTTTATCCCTCACCGCACTCGCCTCCTCCACGACCGCACGCGTTTCAGTCGACACAACCTGGACGATAGCCTGCCAAGCGTTGCCCAGACCAGAAACCCTTGTCTTGAGTTGAAACAGCACCATCGTGCTGCATAGTAGCAGTAAGTGAACCAAGACCAGGCTCAGAACGACGGCTAGCCCTGTCCACCGCACTGGGATGAGCATCTCAACTGAGTTTATGCTAGTTACTGGCTTATGCAGGTCGAACTCTGGCATGCTGTCGTAGAAGATCATGCAGTGAAACCTAAAGGCAAGGGCTTGTATGGCTAATGCAGGATCCCCCGTCGCTTGTAGGATGTCTTGGATGAGAGAGACATGCACGGCATGGGCGGCCCACCAAGCGATCCAGTGCTCCTCGTAGAGATCCTTGTAATTTGTCATTGCCCAGCCTCCTTGGGGCGAGTACCCCAACAGCGCTTGTATAAGAGCAAAGTTTCTTAGCTCCGTCATTGACTTTGAGTATTTCGAGTTATGCACTCTGACCTCGAGCTGCGTAATATGTCGATCTCTATAGTCTTTTTTTAAAAAAAAAAAAAAA
>JABEEM010002068.1:0-12389 GCA_013363185.1 Fusarium secorum | reverse complement strand
GTTAGCGAAGCGTAAGTGCTTGGAAATTAAGATTCTCTTACAAGGGAGGGACTCGAGGTCGGCGACAGTTGAAGGGAAATCGTCGATTTGAAGGCCACTGACCACGGAGAACATCGGTTCCCGTACCAGGTTCCGGAAGCTGAGCAAGTTAGTATCAGATATACCATCAAAGAGAAGAGATGCTTGGACGAACCTTGTTCCTATCGGATCTGCCACCTAGGGATAAAATAGGAGGAAGTTGATTTGACTCGGTAACCTCAAAAGATCCCTCGGATGTTTGCTCGTGTAGCTGAATAAAGCGACTCTCCATTCCGCGACGTTTCTTGCGTTGTTCGGCAGGATGTTTGCTCGTGTAGCTGAATAAAGCGACTCTCCATTCCGCGACGTTTCTTGCGTTGTTCGGCAAAGCCAGTGTCTACTTGCTTTTGCACAGTTTCCATTTGCTTTTCCAAATCATTAAAAGCATTCAGCACAAGCTGAGCCAGGGAGTCGTTGGATACTTGCATACTCATATTGAAGAGGGCAAGGGGGAGAGTTGATCCCGACACGGGGAGGTATTGACAACAAAAATGATATGGGACTCTCTTGGGTCTTGTAACTTGAATGATTACAGTTTAAATCCGGGCAAACTGAGAGTTGATGGGTAAACGGAGAGTTGATGGGCAATGTGGAGTTGAGGTGCTGATGGCAGAGATTCCAAACAAAAGGCATGATGATGATGGTGATGATGATATGAAAGGAAGAAGAAAAGCAGAGACGAAAATGGGAGTAGGGGGAGAAATCTCTAAGTACGCATTCTGATAAGGTGTTCCTTCCTACCTATCCCGTATCCTGTTTCACTCAGCTGGCTTTACTGCTGGACTACATCCATATGTCCTGTAGGTAGGCGTCGAAGAGGGCATACACATCAAAACGGACTGATGAGGTAGCCTCAGCTCCCTCCCGGGCCCCCTTCGCCTTATTTCAAGTCGACGATAGTATATTTGAATTCTTATACATGAGTTCTGTGGGACCATTGTAATCAATCCAGCGTGAGCATGAGTGCGCAGTGGTTGTTATTGGTATTTCTATTTGTCGCTATATACGGACGCCCGGGGAACCCTGCGGAGCAGTGAAGTTTCAGAACGGGCATGATCTTCCCTTTCATCTAAAAGGATAATAATAAATTCTGTACTGCTATATCCTTACTCTTAACTTCTATTCCCACGGTTCTCTCATAAGTTGCCTTCTTACCAGCCACAGCACAGCCACATTCGCTCCCACGGCAACCCAAGTTCTCCTTTAAACTGTTCATTGAATTAATTAAAGCCAAAGACTAGCTAACATTCGCTTTGAGCAGTTGTTTTCTTTCTCACATAGTTATCTCCCTTCTACACTCCCAGTGAACCTATTTCTTACCGTGAGCCATTATGTTCATGGACAAGGATTTCAGTAGAGTGATATGGAGGAGGCCATGGAGGAGGAAGATGAGGGCGAAGAACCATACAAAAGGTTGAAACATATCTATGTTAAATCAGATTGCGGCCTTTGCAACCAACCAATGGATCCAGGTCAATGGACTCTAGCATGTAAGATCGAGTAGCTTGCCTCAACACTACCCTCTACTGCATGTTACTGAACTAACAATCCCTCGCAGTAATTGGCAATCCTACAGAGACCAACCAGTGCGTTGCACTAAAAAGTTCCAATATCCTAGAACCCGCGAGACTGTTCGCGTTAGGAAAGCACTACCATTATGACAACGTAATGAGTGTAGCAGGTGCTCAAAGTCCCCTCCTTCTGTAACATCACACGCCATTTGTTATCGCGTATTTATGAAGGAATATCGACAGGGGAGTGCAATGGAGCGCATATGGGTTGCATCTTCTTGGAAGTTTTCATGGCTACATGATCCTGTTCAACTTACACCTCGACTCAGTCTTGTTGACAATACCAAGGCGTCAGTGAGGGCTTCTACCGCAAGAGCTTTGGCGATACCAGAACTGGCAACTTTGCTGCCGGAGGTTTTGCAAATGATCAAGTCATTTGTGCCGTATCACCCGTTGTGGAAGTTTAGCTCCATCCAAAACGTTGCAGGAAGTATGTCTTTGTCTGGAACTGATATCGAGAGTTACCCGTTGGCCAGCATCAAGTCATGGCAACGTAGACAACCGGTTATCTGCCATAAAGGCGAATTGAAAGACTTCGTTCTCAGACTAACTGTTGATCGCGATGGCCTCAATCGAATTGAGAAACTGGAGAGCTGGCCCGAGTATAGTCAGGTTCGGTCTAATGCTTGTGCGTATCTCTTCGTCGTGCCCTTCCGGGCAGCAGATTCACATATTGATTTCAAGGTATGTTCAAAAGCCTCTTCCGGGCGTGAGTGTCACTAATGTTCAGGTTAGTTTAGGCGATCCTTCCTAAAACCGTCTTTGCGATTCGGATTCGGGGAGTTTGGGACACGCCGACCCCTTCAAAGGATGGGCTGAGCATGTTTGCTACACCAATCATCCGCGATGGTGCTGCCCGTTACTGGACGGTAGATCTACGTAATATTACCGGCCTGACATTCTTCTATTTCAGAGGTTATATAATGGGGTTTCACGCTCACACAGCCGACTCCCCAACAGCAACAGCCACTTTGGATGAGATTTCAACAATAGATCCGAAGTACTTGATGTGGGCGTATGTACCAATCTCGAGTAAAGACAGTCTTGTGAGGATTGGTGTACGCGACAGTTTGGTGTTGTGTCTGCCTCCGACATTTAAAAAACCGACAGTGCTGGTAAGTCTCTGGCTAAAGCATCCTCTTTCGTCACAAAGCTCACATCAACAGATATCAACCAAGCTCGCCGGTGATTTCGTGCTGGGTCCTGATTATGGATATGCCATGAAAGAATACTTATCAGGAAAGGAGCCGACCGTGTTTGTGTACAATGTTCCGCATAAACGAGGCCACAGTATGTATGGAGCAATAAGTGACAACAAGGGCGACGAACCTTTAGCACCATTCCCTCGGACTCATATCATGGGAGGGTGTCCCCCATACCGTGGTCGCAATTGTTCTCAGGCCCCCGTAAAGGGCATCGTTCACGTCAATGTCTATTACAATGAGGCCAACGGGCACTGTAGAGGACTCCTCCTCGAATATGCCAATGGCGCTCAGCGGGCACTGGGCCAATGCCGTGTCGGGATGACCCTTTCAAGGCGTACGAAAAGCCGGACTGGATCTGTTGCCGCGACATTCGTGACCCAAAAACTTGCCATCAGATAGGAAGTTTCATAGCTGAGTGCGGCGTCGACAGTTGGGTGTGTATGCCAACAAGAAGAGGATACCTCCACTTCGTTTGCGATCACAAAATAGCCAAGTTGGACATGTATACTCTACTCAATGAGGAAGAGGACGACGAGTAAAAAATATTCATTTCTTTCTCGTCTCACGATAAGAAGCATTTGTGGTTCCTAACCTGCTGTACTTACTTATGCTGTTTACAAGTAGTATTACCAGCCACATCACAGCCACTCACTCACTCCATGAACTCAACAAAACAATGTCTCTCCTTGGTGCAATTGCATTGGATGGCATCCTTCTCGTGTAACAGCACCCCAAAAGTGGGGTTGCCAACAGCCTATGTGAGATCAACCAAAACTCAGCTTCTCTCTCAATTGTCGATTTCATTTCGTAAAACACAACCAAAGCATTCAAAATATCTATTACTGGCGGCTGCACTATCAACAACGATTTCTCCCTTGACGACGCTTGGACTTTCGACCCAAGGACTCGACCAGCATAGATCTGTTCTTCTCTTGAGGAACTCATCACCGCCTTTCAGGATACAAGGGGTCATCTCTCCATCTACCGATAAAGCGGCCCATTTGTGATTTGAAATGATGCAGGGAGATTCGTTTGGGATGAAGACATTCCAAATTTTGATGAAACGCATTTACGTATCCGATCAGAATGTCGCCTCTGCTGTCAGACCATTCACCCAAATGAATGGGCTATAGCACGTGAGTTTGATCAACCTCCTGGACGATTTTTCCCAAAAAGGCATTTTGGGTTTTATTGACATATCTATTCTATTTCCACAGTGCTAAATAACCACTTGAAGATGTATGGAGTTCGGCCTGAGTACTGCACAAAGAGATTCCGGTTCCCTCGGACACCAGGAGCCATCACGGATACTGACTGGTTCCCCTTATGTAACAGCGTGGGATGTCGAGACTGCGAGTGGTCTCCTGAGTCTGTGACATTGCATGCGAATTGTTATTGTTTGTTTTCACAGACATACCCCGACAAGCCAGTATTGGAACGACTCTGGGTTGCAGCAGTCCGGAGGACTCCGTGGATTATGTCTTCTTTAAAACCAAGGATACAACTTGATGTTGTCGATAACGAACTGGTATCAATGAGTCTTTCCACCGCAGAACTCTTGGGCTTACCGCAACTCACCGATTTACCATCCGAGGTTCTCCAGCTCATTAAAGCTTATTCACGTGGCAGTGCTATCTGGACCTACCCGGCTATCAAAGCCAAAGCAGAGGAAATGGCAATGTTCGATGAAAGCATGTCTGAAGACGACGATATGCAATACAAGCTCTGTACTGTGAAAAAATGGCATCGAGGGCAAGATGCAGAACTCGATGGGAATCCACCCGAGTCTGTTGTGTTCCGGTTCACCCTCGATTCCCATGGGCTACTCGACATAGAGAGACTGCCTGACTGGCCCGAGTACAAGAGCTGTCGATACCGAACTCACAAATATTTCCTTATTGATTTCGCTGAAGCGCAAGGTACTTGGGTATATTTCAAAGTATGTCCTCAATCTTGCATCACTTCCTGTCTTGTAGCGCCACTAACAATGGGGAAACAGTTTGGACATGCGCGGATGATCCTAGGTCCCTCATGGTCAAGGCCTTTTCAGTTTTGGGACATACCAAGTCCGCCCACGAAAGGGCTTGAGGTTCTCCTCAGACCGCGTCGTACAGATGCTACTTGCAATCGCACCCTCGATCTACGCAACATTACGGGTATTACGTTCTTTTACTACCGGGGCACTTTGATGGGACTCCATCCTCACACCCTCGGAGCCGCGACAGCGGTGCCTACTGTTAAGGACACTCTTTCAAAGTATGAGCCCTATTTAATATGGATATACATTCCTATACCGCACGGCGACCGTATTATGAGGTTTGGCCTGCGGACCTGGAGAAATGGACACGAGGAACCGGCGAAGCATCACACAGCTTTATTGGTTAGTTCCGGTTTATGATGTGGCTTCTTGATACTAACCTGGTGCCTAGATGACCACGAAGCTTGGTGGTGACTTTTCTCTCGGCCCAAGTTTCGATATGGAAGATCAGAATTTCTTGTTTCAAGGAACGCCCACTGTTCTTGTTCACAATACGCCAGGAAAAGGTGGAATTACACTGCTGAGCTTAGCAGGTGACAAACCTCAGGAGACGTTGCCCGCCGCTAGATTTCCTATCATTTCCCTCTCGCCTGATCAGTTGACTTATGGAGGTAATGCTATTACAGTGGACATTTCACTGAAATGCGCTGTGCGAATTGACATTTTCAGTGATAGTTTTACTGGATACTTGAAAGGTTTTCTTCTTGAGTATGAGAACGGCTCACAGAGGACCGCAGGGCAATGCCGAGTAGGGGTTGACCGGGTCACGGTTTGTCACAAACCCGTGTCATTCTGCTACCGCGCGATTCCTGGGGGAGAGCTTGATGAGCACAAATGCTATGAGCTTGTATGTTGTTCGGAGACGGGTGATCAACATTCTGGTCATAGATCTCCTCCCGGGCCGTGGACTTGTTCAGATTTCGGACTGTACGCCAAGGTTTGGTGTGACGATGTATCAACCGAACTGTATACATACACTCCCAGGTCTCAGGAATTTATAGCGGTAGAGGAGGATTTGGTTTAACACTGGTGGATTCATTTCTCTTATCATCCAGATCAATGCTCTTCTTATCTTTTAACGAAATATCTCGGAGGTACTACTATTCTTGAATAAAGATGTGAAATATCATCACATGGTACAGCCAGCCATATACCATGTAGCTCAAGAATAATTCGGCCCACTGGGCATACAACGTGTCAACTATCTAGCCTCATTACAGGAAGTATTTAATCCGCAGCTGGCCAAGATGACTTCCAATTTCTACGCTTGACAAAGTCGAGTCTTAGGGGAGATGGGACATTTCGGAATATATGCTCAGATTTGTTCGAATTATGTCATGATCGAACTGTATATAGAGGGGGGCCAAGGTCATGAGCATATATGAATTTACATACAGGACATAAGTACATGGTATGTCGCCTGGGTAGAGCTGGTTGAACGAGATAGGATAAAGGATTGAAAACAGCAGTCGTGAGTCCATAATACTAATACAAAAATAAGGAGCTTCTCGCCTTTTATTAACTAAATATCCAAAAGCAATTCTTTATTGATTTAGAATGTGAGATACGACGCCCATGGATATAGTACGGCCACAGCTCAGGAGTCTTACAGAAAGACCCCTGTAATTTAGCATTAATTACACGCCACGTTCTAGTATTATTGTTTATCCAAACTTTCTTTCATTTCAGCCCTTTCTGAGCATACAAATTTCATATTTGCTACGAAATACAAGGATCCCTGGTTTTTCCTACCTTTCTTTGTAATAAATTCTTCAATCTCAGAACAGTCGCGACATGTCCGATGCAAGCTCACCAGACGCACCTCAGTCCCCTGGTAATTTGGGCGATGAGACTGATAGATAGGAAGATGAGGGCTATGCGCAAGACGATGAAAGGCACATCTGCCTGCAGAATCAATACGACCTTTGCCGTTTCGATATGACACCAGATGATTTGGCCATTGCCGGTATGTGTCGTGAGAGATATGGGCTGCTATTGCTATGCTGATACATCAACCACCTTATAGTAACATGCGAAACACATCTTCGCCCTTCATATTGCACCAAGTTATTCAGATTTCCCGCTGGAAAGGGGGGGTTTAGCCTGAGGGAGAGACATAGATTCTATGCCGGGATGCTAAATGCTTTAGGTCAAGTGAAGTTGTAACGATGCATGCTTCCTGTTACCGAGTCTTCTTTCAGCATTACACGCAAGATAATCCCCTCAACGGTGTGTGGATTGCCACAGAATGGAGACAATCGTGGAGACATGATCTCAATCCACAACATATCTTCGAGTTGGAAGACAACAGCCTCGTATCAGTGAGCCCCTCGATTGCCAAATCGTTGGGAATGACGCAGCTGGCTCTGCTGCCCCCAACCCTTGTCCAAGATATCAGGTCCATGTCTCCTAATAGTGAGGTATGGGCTTACTTGGCTATCAAGGATCTTGCAGAGGAAATTTCATCTACAGCTGGCCAAGATGACCTGTCTTATATGCTTGACAAAGTTGAGTCTTGGACTAGGGGTGAGGGTGCACCTGTGATGAGCGACAGCACTGCTGGAGATTGGAGTATGCTGTTCACGAGAGATCGCCGCGGTATACGCAAGATTGAAAGAATCGTTGGTATCCCTTCCTACGCAAATTAGCGGAGTGGAAGCCTTGCCTTCGCTCTGATACCGCCAGATGTAGCAATGAGAAGTTCTGTTGATTTCAGAGTATGTGGCACAACCTCTTGTCAGGATTATTTCGAAATGCTTACCGTTGATTTAGCTTGGGGCAGCTCGTATTCATTTGTGGAGTGTCAAGAAAGTCATGTGGGATACACCAAGTCCTCCTCTAGGAGGTAGGATGTCATTCTTCACCCCGTGTGATAAATCGAAATTATGGGATGTCCGTCTGCGCACACTGAACTTGCGCAGCACCAGGGGCCTCACCTTCTTCTACGTTGGGTCTTCTCTGCAGGCTATTCATTCTCATACATCTCGCTTCCCAACTGCGTTGAAAACATACGGGCGTTTGCCCGAGCACGATCGAAAACATGTGGTTTGGGCACATGTCCCCATCGCACCCAATGATCGCCTTATCGGATTAGGCATACGAACAAGTGGCATGGACTTATTCACCTCATTCTCTTTTCTGGTAAGTCTCATCTTCGCGAGGTGTAAAGCATAATAGCTGATCGAACAAGATTCGTACTGAACTTGCTGGTGATATTGTCATCGGCCCTCAGCCCAGGCCCGTCCACCCTGAGTTGGCTCTCGTCCTCAATAAGGATTACACCTGTGATATTATACCAGAGTTTTTCATATATGATATACCTGCTACTGACGAAGAACCAATGCTTCTCGCGGTGGCTGCAAGTTCGAGTACACCAAACGAACACTCTATACGTCGATTCCCTCCCACGACATCGTCAACAATAACCCACAGCTGCCATTGTACTCTTCTCCAAATCCAGATACCTCTCCAGGGGACCACCAGGGTTGATATATTCGCTTGCAAAACCACGGGTCTATGCAGAGGGATGCTGTTTGAATACGAGGATGGGGCCCAGAGGGCTGTTGGTCAGTGCCGGATGGGAATTTTGACAGAGTAACAACCTGCATGAATCCCACAAGAATTTGCTACAGCGATATGATGCGGGCTCATTGCTGTCACGGTGATGATGATTGTTCCAACGAAGGGTTTGAATCGCGGGAGCAGAATGAATGCACAGCACATCAAGGTTCCAGGGTTGAATGCTCCAGCGACACAGATGCATCATCACAACGATAGTGGTGAATATATGCTCTGCGTACCCATCAAAGGATGCCTCGATTGCCACTGGGATGACCGATGGACTCGACTGCATATACAAGAGCATGCCCCTGAACCGGTTGCGGCAATTCAGGTGGATATGAACGGCAGACATCCCCGCGTATTCACGGTATAATGCATCACAGCACATTCACAACCTCGGCAATACAGCTTCAAACAAATCAGCTCAGTTGCACTCTTCAGTCCATTTCTATATTGCATGTCCCATGCACATAATTCCAGTCTACATCTTTTCGTTGAAATTCGCTAAATCTGTGACCCAAATAACAACATCCGTCTTTTACAGAACTAAACATCATATTCCATGAACCCAACGCCGAATGTTACACGACCCAGATATGCATGCCTTCTCGACAACTCGCTCTAAGTTCGCAGGAATGTCTTGAACACTTGCGAGTTGGTGCAGTCTTCATAGGGGTATCCGATCTTGCGCAAAAATGACTCCAGCTCAGGAACCTCGTCGTCAGGACACAAGATGCCTGTAACAATCTTGCCCACATCACCGCCGTAGTTACGGTACTGGAACAGGCTGATGTTGAACTTGGGTCGAAGTGTCACGAGGAACTTCTCGAGAGCTCCAGGTCTCTCGGGGAAGGTGAACATGTATAGTCGTTCGTTGGGAACGCCAGATCGACCACCGACGAGGTATCGAATGTGACTCTTTGCGAGTTCATCTTGTGATAGATCGGTTACGTTCATGTTGTTGGATTGAATGCGGTCCATGAGAGAGCGGAGTTCCTCTGATCGCTGGTGGGCGGGAGCGGTGAGAGACACACCAATGAGGATGTTGGCGACTTCGTCCGTCGAGTATCGGTAGGTGAACTCGGTAACGGCATGGGGCATGATGTTGTTGATGAGCTCGGAGAATGCTCCAGGCTGTTCGGGAATCTGCACGGCAAGCAAAGCCTCCTTACCCTCACCCATGGTGGCACGCTCAGCGACGAATCTCAGACGGTCAAAATTCATGTTTGCGCCTGACGTAACAGCAATGAGGTTGCGCTTCGAGTCGTTTGAGGGGTTCTGGGAGACGTATTTCTTGAGACCGGCGATGGAGAGGGCTCCAGCAGGCTCAAGGCCAGATCGGGTGTCGTCGTACATGTCCTTGATAGCGGCGCAGATCTCGTCGGTTGTCACTTCGACAACGTCGTCGATAACCTCCTTGCAGATGCGGAATGTCTCTTCTCCGGGAATCTTGACGGCAGCACCATCGGCGAACAGTCCCACCTCCTTGAGCAATACCCGTTCTCCCGCCTTCAACGACTGCGCCATGGCATTGGCGTCGTGGGCCTCAACACCGATGATCTTGACGTGAGGAGCCATGCGCTTGACATACAGACCAATTCCGGCAATGAGACCACCACCGCCGACACCGCAGAAGATAGCTTCCACCTTGGCCATGTTGACCTGGCCAAACAATTCGTTTCCAATGGTTCCCTGACCAGCGATAACATACGGATCGTCGAAGGGAGGGATGTTGATAAGGCCATCTTGCACCTCTCTTCTCGCGCACTCCTCCTTGGCCGCATCGAAATCAGCACCATGCAACACAACATGGCCGCCCAAACGAGCAACATTCAAGTGCTTGATACTAGGGGTCGCTTCGGGCATGACAATGGTCGCGGGGATCTTGAGCTTACGTGCCGAAAAAGCGACACCCTGAGCGTGGTTACCGGCAGAACAGCACACAACGCCCTTCCAGCTCTTCTTTGGGTCGAGATGGGCCATCTTGTTGTAAGCGCCGCGTAGCTTGAAGCTGAACACGGGTTGCTCGTCTTCACGCTTGAGGAGGACATTGCATTCGAGTCGGTTGCTGAGGTTGATAGCATGTGTGAGGGGAGTGACCTTGCAGGCCTCGTAGACTCGGGATGTGGCGCTGGCGATAAGACGAAGGTACTGAATGAGAATGTCAGCTTCGCAATTGGTATTAGTTGAGGGGGCATTATGCTCACATCTGGGTATCCTGTAGGAAGGAGATACTCGTCAGGCACAATCTCCTTAATGCGCGCCCGCTTCTCCTCGGACGGTGTAGACGGATTGGCGCTGTACTCTGTCAACGCCATTCCGGTCATCGGCGTATGCGGCCGAGAATGAGAGTCGCCGTTTGTGCCATTGGTAGTGCCATTCACGGCGCCGTTAACAGGCACCGCAACGATGGGATCGTAAGCTGAAGGCATCGTGAGGGAATGTGTGTAAAAAGAGAATATGTGAAAAAAGGGAAACAAAGGTTGGAGTGAGGAAAAGGTAAATATTATTTAGTCCTTCTTTAGGTACTCTAGTTCTAGTCACCGCCGAACGACCGGACCTGAATTTTGTTGGACACCAGCTGTGAGTCGATTGACACAGGGGTGACGTAGAATTGTGGGGTGCTCACAGCGAGATAAGAAGTATATGGCGGGTGCGGATGTTGCTTTAGCGGACTCACCGAATCCATTGAAGGCCGATCTAACGCCGATAGTCGTGCCATGTTGGACAGTGAAATTGCTCAGAATTGAGCAGGTAAATGGGATAATGGGCTGATTGATTGAAATTAGAGACATCAGATAGAAGACTCACTTGTAAAGACCCTGAAATACCGCTTACAATGTAGTGAATGTTTATCTCCCAATGGAGGGGGTAGAATGCAGCCCGTGGGGTTCGATATCGGAGGTTGTACCTGATGCACCACCAACCACAGCTCATGTATTTGTCTATTTCAGGGCGTGCCCTGCGTGTTAGTGAAAGGCGTTTTGGACAATGCGATAGTCTTGTAATGCGAAAAGTCTTTTATCTATCGTTCTTTCAAATTCGGATATCGCTCTAATCATAGGATACATATTCCAAGCCCAACTCCAAAGCATCCCCTCCCCCTCCATCCTTTACTTCCTCACCACATCGTCGTACGCAGGCGGTGCGTCTTTCTCAACATGTTGTTGGTTCATGGGATTCAGCTCGTAGACTCCATTATTAGGCTCCTCATTAAAGTCCCGTGTTTCACGAACATTCTGATTTGAGCTGCTACCAATCATGCCAACCCTTTGTGCTCCTGACTTGACCATGACAATGCCTGCTTGTCGTCTCTCAGCTCGTTGATAATCCCTCTCTGCTCGTTGTTCGGCTCGGAGTTGCATACGTTCAGCACGTTGCATCTTTTTCTGATATCGACGCTCCGACTTGCGTTGGTGGCACGACGATCGCCCGGTGTTCATGACCACATAGTCAGGGTTGGGACCCATGAGTTGAGGCTGTTGGACGAGATAGGCTTGTTGCTGTTGACTTCCATAACACCCACTTGAACGAGGCTGTTTTGAGGAGTCTGTAGCGCTCATGATAGCGCTGATTGTAAGACCAATAAGACCCATGACGAGTGTAATTGAGGATTAAGAGTACTGTGTGATTGAGTGTTGCGTTTGATTGTAAAGTCTGTGATGTAGTAGATGTCTGTTTGATGATGCGAATATTCCTTCTTCTACGACGAACCTTGGCTTCTTATCTCTTTGAGCGGCACAAGCCTCCAACAGGTCACTCGCCCCACTTTGCTTACTAACCTTGCTAGTACCTGCGGGGTACGTGAAGTTCTCGTCAGACAGCTTCTTCATTCAACACAGCCAAAATCATCAAAATCCTCATACAAATTGACCCTAACACGTCTCAATTAAAACGATGAGCTCCCAAAAGATACCTGATTATATAGATGATCAC
>JABEEM010002064.1:0-90182 GCA_013363185.1 Fusarium secorum | reverse complement strand
TGGTTGGTTTTTTTTTTTTTTTTTTTTTTTTTTTTTTTTTTTTTTTGCATTTATTATTACATACTGATTTTAATATATACAGCTATATATTAAAAATACTTATTATTTTATATTTATTATGATTATAAAATCTTAATTTAATTTTTTATTTTATTTAAATAGATAGTTTTAATATAATTATTTTAATATAAGATTTTAAAAAGAAATTTATTAAAATAAATATAGTATTTTTAAAATAAATTATAAAATAATACTTTAAGAAAAACTTAAGTTAAAATTAAGTATAATTAAATATACTTAAAATAGTATTTACTTTAATATGAAAGCTTTACATAATCTGGCGTTCTACTAGGTTACTCAAACAACTCTTTCTTTTTCAAACTTCAATTGCCTATATTAACTAATTCTTTGTCCTCGAGGCTTGCTCCCCTTAGCTTTAAGGCTTATCAATACTCGATTAGCAAACTGTTCTATTCGCTGATCTTCAAGATTCATCTCTGCGCTCCCACGACGCGCGCTGTCACATCTCCTTTGCAGTGTCTTGCGCCTCGGCAGATACCACCAACATCATGGCACAATCAGGTGTCGAACAAGCACCGTCGAATGGCAAAAAAACGCCTGCTCCTGGACCGCGGAAATTCAAGGCCTCGGATCTTCCTCTACCTTCGGCGACAAGAGCAGCAATAGAATCGCTTGCCCATAGCTTCAAGAAGGAGGGAGCCTACGATTCTATTCGAAAGCAAGTTTGGGACAAGTTTGAAGCCAGCGTACGATGAGATAGTAACATATGCGCAATGCCATACTGATGCATAATTAGGATTACGAGGCTCAGGTCACGAAATCGATTCTCGAGGTAGCCGAGCAGGAAATTGAGCGCAACCCACAGCAGCTTCTCACACTTGATCGGAGAAAGGCTGCGGCTCTAATCGATGGCGCTCTAGAGAGATCCGGGGTTTATCACAAAGCAGAAGATGTCATCAGCCAGCTGATCGATGTGGGCGCCATAGAGGAGCGAATCCGCGAAACACGCCGGGCCGAAGTCGGCGAGGAAGCAGCTGAGGCAGAAAAGCTTCGGGGCGCCAAAACAGACGAAGAATATGAGGCCGAGACTGAGGCTCGACGTGCGGAACGCGAAAAAGTTCGGGAAGAGCTGCGACAAAAAGAGGCAGCAATCGAGGAGGAGAAACGAAGAATCCTTAAAGAGGAACGAAAGAAGGAAGAGCGAGAGCGAGAGAAAGCCGAAATCAAGCGCCAGGAAGAAAGAGATGAGCGTCGCCGAAAGCGCGAACAAGAGCGCGAGGAGCGTGAAAGACTACGAGATATTGAAAGAGAAAAGCGACACAAAGAGCGCGAGCGCGACAGGGACCGAGACCGTGATACAAGGGATAGAGATAGGGACAGGGACAGGGACCGAGACAGAGACCGCGACCGGGATCGTCATCGTGATCATGACAGACATAGGGATGATCGCCACAAGGAGAATCCAGCGGTCTCTACAGAGCTGAAAGAGAAGCTTTCCAAAGAAGAACACGATCGACTGGAGCAAGAGGCTCTGGCCGATTTACTCCGCGAAAGCTCCAAGCCAGCCCAAAGGCAAGAGTTGGAGATTGATTCTTCCCTTGCACCGCCGCCACGCAAAACGGGGCCTGTTTCGGCCATCAACCCTATTAGGCGAGAACGTTCGTCGATTGCAGAGGGCCGCAAGACCAGCGATGCAGGGCTCGGAGCTGAACGTGATGGCCATGGAACACCTGCACAGGCCAAGAGACCTGAAGTGGACGATCGAAAGCCGAGTCGTAGTGCTTCTCGGATCGTCGACCGCGATGGGGATCGCGAGAGAGATAGAGGGCGTGATCGCTTAAGGGAACGAGATTCTCGTCGCGATAGACGCTCAAACTCACCACACAGAGGCATCAGTGGGTCACGTATCCGGGACAGACGTGACAGAAGCCGGTCTCGAGCTAGAAGGGAGAGGACTCGTTCACGAACTGGCAGAGAGGACCGTGCGGTTAGAAGCCGATCACGACCCAAGTATGACCACTACGAGCGAAGCAGATCCCGAAGACGTGATCGTAGCCGTTCTCGACCTAGAGTGGCCGAGCGAAGAGAGAGAAGCCGATCAAGACCTAGACCGGAACGCCGAGATCGAAGCAGAGACAGAAGGGACCGCTCACGACTGCGCTCTGATAGACGGGAAAGGAGTCGCTCCCGCACTCGACGAGATCAAAGCAGGTCTCACGACACTCGCCCTGGTGGAGCTGACCATTATGATCCTCGAGAAAGAGACCGTGAACGAGACAGAGATCGACCTCGTGACCGAGAGCGCGACCGCGAGAGATCTGCTCTGAGACGCAGGAGCCGAGAAAGGCCTCGTGACGACCGTGATCAAGCAAAGCCTCGCGATAAGGAGCAGGAAAAAGCGGCCCCCGAGAAAGAACGCGAAAGAGAAAAGGAAAAGCCAACTGAGCGTCGTAGTCGTTCTCCATCACGAGCCACTGCCACTGCTGCACGACCGAGCTCCAGCAAAGCTCAGGATGGCCTCGAGGAGTGGAAGATGGAAGAAGTCAGAAAGCGGGAAAAAGAAGCCAAGGCTTATCTGGCGGCTCAGAAGGACGCCAGGAACAAAGGCCTCCCAATCCCTGGACTCGACGACAAAAAAAGCAGTGGTGAAATATCTCCTGACCTACGCCGCCGCCGGATTCAGGACGATATCGACAGATATATGCCCGGAGGTCGCGAGGAGCGGAGGAGAAGTCGTTCTAGGAGCCGCAGCCGACAGCGGGATGCAACAAAAGATCGAGACCGAGACCGAGAAAGAGAAAGAGACAGAGATAGAATTGATCGTGATAAGCCGAGGGGTGGAGACAGCTATCGCGAGCGAGATAGGGACAGAGATAGAGACCGAAGAGACAGGGACAGAGATCGTGATTCGGATCGACGTGATCGTGACCGGGATCGTGAAAGAGAACGATCGAGGGATAGGAGGAACAGGCGAGAGCGTAGTCTATCTCCTCGACGAGAAAGGCGGGGAAGTAGAAGCCGCCGTTGATAATGAATTGGTTTTCACGTAACAATTATGATATTGGCAGTTTTCAGGTCTAGCTATACAGCTGGAAGTTCGTTTGCCATGGGTTAGGTGGATTAATAAGATACCCCTTTAAACATGAATTGATACTCATAGCAGGGCTCTTCAAACAGTTCAGCATCATAACTCTACACGACTAATGGGATACATAAATTCATTAAAACGTTTGATCATTATTAAAAGTCTATATAATGCTTAAGTGAAATTGTCATCAATGGGCAAACCACGACGAGGTCACCCGAGTCACATGCTCGCTAGATAAACCATGATAGTGCCATAACGCGCCAGCAATTATCACGGTGATGAAACCCAAACATCCAATCATGATGCCTTTGCGTAAAGTAGGAGACATCTCGCCCTCTCGATTTAGGGTACCGGTGCCCCATGCAACCGCTTCTTCCCACATGTTGAGGAGTTGTTCGTAACCGATCGAATATAGAACAAGACCCATAAGGGCAACGGCGTATCCCAGTGTTTGTGTAAGGGAGATGTGAGTACCCCAAAGCACAACAGAAGCAGCCACGAGAAGGATGCTCTTAAGAATACCACTCAGAGTCATGACAAGTCCTGATGTTTTACCGATCTGAATAGGAGTCAGCAATGAAAGTGAATTGCGGGGATCGGAGTCTGGCTTACAAGGAAAACGCTGATGACATTCAAGAAGAATGCAAGGCAAGCATTGGCAAGCAGTACGCCAAACCCGGCTTGAGCTGCATCTTCCCATTTAAATCGGGGGCCTTCACTAAAAAAGACAACGAACATGTTCATAAGGGTGCAAACAGGTGCGTAATAGTAGAGGCCGACAAGAGGATCCATACGGAGACCCTCAGCACTGAGCATGACCTGGATCATGACAACACGCACGGCTTCGGCAATGGTGCCGCACATCTGAAAGAGAAAACCCCACCAGGAGAACTCGATCTCTCCAAAACTGGAAATGGCGACACCAGCAACAATGAGCATGATGTTGCCAAATGTCTTACTATCCGGCTGAGCGACACCCCACACCCATGAAGCCACAAGAGTGCAGACAGGGCCGGTAGATTTGAGCATCTGAATGAAAGCAACAGACAAGTAGAGGTACACGATGTTGGAGAAGACGAGCGAAGCCGAGTAGAGGACGCCGATAGGGAGGATGGTCCGTATGTAGAGTCGTCGAGTGATTGGGAGTGAGTGGCGTGAATCGAGAAGAGAAGTAGTGCGAGCAAGTAGCTGCGTTGCTATTGTTGCAAAGACAAGATGCCATGTTGTGAGGATGATAGCTGGTAGCTTGTTAGTTTCACTTCATGACACACTATGTATGAACAAGTAGAATACTCACGATATCCTATAAGGGCAGGTTAGCAAACTAATTCAATTTTGACACAATTTGATTGATAGCAGGAAACTTACGGAATCCAGCAGTGTCGATTAGCCACTTGTTGAAGAGAATCGTGGTATTGGAAAAGAAAATCCATGTTCTGATCAAACATCATGTTAGATATCCCCGCACATATAGAACTTAGCCACATCTAGAGTTCACATACATTATGTAGACGGATGCGTGTATTCCTGAACCTGTTCCCTGGTTTAGAGGCTTTTCTGAGAATCCATTGTCGACAGCCTCAGACCCACGCGACGTCCTGTTGTTGGCCTCCAGATCATTTGATCCCGCCATTGTTTCGAGTGTCTCAGTTTAAAAGTAAACAATACTTCGATTTCGTTTCTCGAGATTGGGAGGAGGAGGAGGAAGTGATCGGTGGCTTGCTGACTGTCGTCGGAGACACGATACGGCGCGTAAATAGTGCAAAGCCACCTGGAGCTAGACCCAAACTCTCGTCTTCGAGTGACGTATTATCCAAGGGAGAGCAGGGAGAAAAAACCTTGAGAGTCCAAAAAGAGGGAGGAGAAGAAAAAGATACCGAAGAAAAAGAAAAAGAAAGTCGGTGTCTTAAGAGGCTGGAAAGAGAGAGCTCGATGATGAGGAGGTCTCACAAGACAAGTCGAATAGCACGGTTTAGGAAAGTGGCTGGTCGAGCAACTTCCTTCCTGTTGGTGCAAGCGGAAGCTGATCTGATTCGAGCTTGTTAGTTGCGAGTGCCTTTATTTATTAGTGATGTGATCGATCTGTGTATGAAAGCAGGAAGCTTGATATACCTCGTTCTTTGTTCTCAGAAGCATTTGCTTTTCAGATTTATTGCAGAAACAATCAAAGAAACGGAAGCAGAGACAAAAAGTAGGAGATAGCCCTTCAAATTTCGACCAGACACCACACACGTGGGTTCATCGTACTTATTAATAACAAAACACGATACGGATACCATCGCAGTCAAGGATATACGTTTTCTCATCGCGCTCAGCCTCGAAATAGGCCTGTCCCTAGCCAAACATCGGCTCAATGTTGCCGATCTCTGACATAGACAACCCAACATCGGCTCCCAAACGAACAAATCCTACGACTCTATCCGTACGCCCTGCTCTTCAGACAAAGACGCCGAGTTCCAACCAACAACTGGGTCAAAGAGCGGAACTAATACGTCAACAGACCCTCGTGAAAGAACTCCCCGTCGTTCGTCTTACTCCTCGTACCTGCCAAGCAAGTTACGCTCAAACCTATCATCACGGGCGAAGCTTTTCCAGTGCAAAGGGGCGCAGGGCAAATCGTCCCACAAGGCAAAAGCAGCTGGCTAGACGGCAAGGCAAGCCCAAGCTGATCAGCACCTGGGGCCATGGATGTCAGAGACCCTGTCCCTGGGGTTTCTGTTTACGGATTGACCAATCAGGCTGATGCATTGACACAGCTAAGCGTCGTCCCCTGGTTGGTACAGGAAGCTTGGCATAATTGCGAGCTGTTTACTCCGTATACGAGGAGACCCTCCTTGGTCTAGATTTCATCTGTAACCACCTAACTCGTTTGGTCCTCTGAGTGTGGGACTGTGAGAGAAGGATGAACAGAAAGCACATGGCAGCTGTCAATTCTCCCTTTGATCGGTCTTGGCCGAGTACGTAGCACCTCACAGACCAGGTCCTTGAAAGTTGAACTGGCTCTAATCTGATGGGGCTACTAACAATTATACGAGCTGTTAAATTCCTCCAGAATTGCGATGTTCATTGCATATGAGGAATTGTGCCAAGGGACTTGCATATCGATGACATCTCATATTGTCTCTGACTTGTATTTTTTCCAACATGACACATTTAGCAGATATCAGAAACTCACCATCAACTTAGACACCTATGCCCTCCTTACTAGTTGCCGATTTAACCGCGGAGTGAAGTTTATCCCGCTTCTTCAGGAGGTTGATCAACCAACTGACACTACAAAATACCACTACGCATTTTCTCCTCGGCGCTTCAGTGCCGACACCATATTTATAACTTTTTTTGGCCTTTCCCTTACTGAAACATATTAAGTTATCATAACCCATTCATCCAAGCGAGAAACAACAATTTCGGTTAACAATTCAATTCTGGCTGGCTTGTGACAACGATCGGTTTGCTGCGCCGAGAAACATGTCTATGCATTATAATCCCGTGCACAGAGTACTACCATTGGTATCAACCCTTATAATAATATCCTAAGGAACTGACTGCAATACAACATGCACTTTGAACCGCTTGATCTCTCTATCCCAGACCCTTCTTACAATAAACAGGTATGCCAACCATTGTTAACTGGTTCTTTAACGCCATCGCTATGCTTTTGAATAAAAACCCATAAATGACACCACACGTGCCTGCTCTTCGCTTGTTGCTCGTGAGACTTGAAGCCCTGTCTACTCATGCACCGCCTTCCTTTCCAAACTCCATCCTTCAGCTTTGCAATGCATTATGGTGCAACATGAACCAATGGAGCAGTATTGGTGATCAGATTAGAGCCGCGCGTTGTCGTTTCAACAGCAGCCTGATCATTTGCGATGTATGACGTGGCGTCTTCTTCCAAATTCGATGCCTCCTTTGGCTTGCCATTGGACATTCGAGTTTCGTGCCCCTGGGCTATTTGAACCGTGTTGTCCGTTGCACTGGCCAGCCCGGTTGCGGCACCAAGATCTGCAACCTCATTTGCATCTTGCATACTTTCGTCTTGATCGTTCATAGCCATCGTAGAGTCCACACAGTCGTAAAAGAGCATAAAGACGCCGGGGGAAAGGGTAAGCACTACATCTTCGCTAACCTTTGAGACGTTATGATCGCTCAGCATCCACCAGTCCATCTCAGGTTCGTCGATGTCGTTCTCTTGATTCTTTCGTTCGAGCTCAGGTTGAATATCCACCTTGCTATCAGGTTCCTCATCGTCAACTGCTTTGGCAGGCGGGCTATGTCGTGGATATTTGCGATAACATATGTAGTGCCCATTCTCGTGCCGCCCATAGTGTGTCACCACTGCTCGAAGCTCATAGATAGGCCCCGTAAATTTGGATGAGCCTTGGTCGCCAGCTATCATTGATTCTCGAGGGTCCCCATCCCACTTCTCCTCTGCACTCGATGCCTGGGTCGAGGAATTGCAGGCACTACCCAAACACCACGGGCCAAGATCCAGTGTCATGGGAAAGTTGACTGGAGCCGAGTTCTTCATCATGTTGAAAGTAGAAGGATCAAACACCGAACGTTGCATGTGGACAGCCAGGCTTTTTGGCGCTCGAGAAATAACAATCTGCTTGGTCTTCGTAGAGCTGACCTTGTTATTAGCCGGAATGCTGCACTTTTCCGTCAGAGTTTTTTCCTCAAAATCATCTTCTTCTAAAGCTAGCTTCACTGCCTCAAGTCGGCGCAGAGCCTTTTGGAGGTGCTCGTCTGGCGTTTCGTTGTGTCGCATCCTGTCTACCAACTTAGACAAAAGGTCCTCATGCTTCAGAAGGGTACACTTGGCACACTCGACGTTCTCGATCGCTTCCACTTTGCTGTAAGCATCCAGCCTTTCATACAGGTCATGCTGATTCTTGTTCAAACCAAGACTCAGTGTCAAGCATGTGAAAGGTATCATGGATAACCCCTCGGAATATCCACACCGAACACAGGCCACTCTTTGTGCGAGCATACCCTCCAACGGATTGTGGCTCGACTTGATCTCGGGTGAAGATATTATGCTTTGATAACCACTGTCGTCGCTATGCTCACTTATAGCAGCGTCGTCTTTATCAATCTTAACGGCCAGACCGGGATGTTGAGGCTGTGCGTTCTTGATAGCTTTTGCGACACTCTTATCGATATCATCTAATAATTTGGAGTAGTATTCCTGAGCATCCTGTTGAGTCCATGTGCTCATAGACTTGAGCAGACTTGGAGTCCATAACGTGCGCCCATAATTCGAAACGTCGTTCAGGTCGGCGATCAGAGTCCGTAGTGTTTGCGCAACATCTTGATCGCCACTTTTATTCGATGCTTCAAGATAGGTGGAGAGGTATTCAGGTAGAGGTTTGAGTGATGAAAGTCCTTGGAGTATGCTATTCTGGTAGCATGAGTTGTCCATATTGCCAAGACCTGGTGGACGATCGGACTCGGTCTTCAAGCCCAGAACGCTGCCGGTCATGGAGAGGGCGCGTTTTCTAACTTCAAAGACTGAGGACATGACGCCGCCGGGGCGAGTCAGCCCCAAAACCCTCCGCATCTTGTCGCTTTTGACGGCATGGTGGCTTCGTTCGACGAGACACATCGACTCGGAGGTTGCGGTTGTAGTGGAATTGTCGGGTGTATCCAAGGCATTCAGGAGGCCCTCAGGGACAATGAATACAAGGCCGTCCCAGAGAGTGGTTCCTAAAAGGCGTATTGATTCTTGAAAGGTGGTTGATGAAGCATATAAGTTGTATGTAATAGTGACGACAACGATGAGACAAGAGATTAGGACACTCGGTTGGGTGATGCGATCCCAAGGATTCTGTTGTGGAAAGAGCTGTCGATGAGCTGCCACTTGATCGTCGTAGAACTCGTCGAAGTCAGGATGTTGAGACGTCATGCTGTATTGGAGGCCGGATTAACCTCCGCCTAGAAATTCGAAGTCGCAGCGCAGCTCGAAGTGTCTTAGCCTCGGACCCGTGATCAGGAAAGTAGTGGTAGAATATTGGTGCCGATCGAAAGGTAAGCCATGGCCTAGCTCTATGGGC
This sequence comes from Fusarium secorum, assembly GCA_013363185.1. Taxonomy (NCBI): domain Eukaryota; kingdom Fungi; phylum Ascomycota; class Sordariomycetes; order Hypocreales; family Nectriaceae; genus Fusarium; species Fusarium secorum. Next base: position 81,017 of record JABEEM010002064.1, on the reverse strand, counting down.
GTGAAGATGCGACAGAGAAAATTGATGCGATAGCGGGTTTGAATGGTGGTTGAAATGATGCAGTTGGCAGAAATATATAATTTGGAAACGCCACTTGAGGAGGCGAGAAAATTGGCAGAGGAAGAGACAATTGCGACAATGAGATGTGGTCGTGTTGGAACAGCTTTTGTTGAAATTGATACAACATTGCATCTTTGCGTTAGTGGATTCCAAAACAATAAGACAGTGCTGCGTCGAAATTTACACTGTACATTGTTCCTGCATCATAGTCTTACCTTGCCTTAGGTTGTCGAGGCTTTCTAGAATGTTAGTACAAAGTAATTTACTATATATAGAAGATACTAGAAATCACAGAGTCATCTGTATGATATTTGTAATCTAACAAATGAAAATTCCAGAGTTTCTAACAAAATTGACAATCCCACGATGGATGACATATCTTCCACTTCCAAAATCACAAATCATGAAGATATAGTAGCTACTGGCTAGATAGGACCAAAGAAAAGGAGCAGACGAATCGTGGGGAAAAAAGAAAAAAAAAAAAAATCTATGTACAAGAAAGGTAGACCGTTCATCGTTTTGCATATCATGTTCATCATAAAGTTTGTGTTTGTTTTTGTTTTCCCTGTTTAAACCTGTCATTGCCGTTTGGCTGGAACGACATAAGCCAACTTTGGCTCCTCAACGGCAGCATTTTCGAAATTCGACCACATACAGAGCGATACGGGCGTTGCGGGAAGCTCAACAGGGCTTTGATTCTCCTCTACAATTGGAGCAAGCGGCGGGTAGGAGGGTGTGAATCCGGCCGTGGTTGGTGTAACGATGAACTTGTCATCAGGACCACGAGCCAGGTGCAGGTGCAGTGTTGATGGCGCACTTCTTGTAGAGAAGTATCCCCATGATTCTCGGGCTAGTGACATTTCAGGAGTATCTTGATCTCTCTTCTTTCTGAACCATTTCATCCATACAAATATGCCTACTCCAACCAGACAGCAGACGCCAGCAACAGTGCCTGCAGTCACCGCTCCTGTTGGGCTTATACCGCTGCCCTTCTTCTCCTCTTCCTTATCATCTGGAGTGGCTGATTCTGTAGTAGAAGTCGTAGGATCAGCTGAGGCAAAAGGCGGTTGGAAAACCCTGTCAGGTACTTCTGATGTTTCCACTGATAGGATATCAGAAGTTGATGAGGATGTAGTTGTGGATGTTGGAGTAGAAGTAATGGCTGATGTATATTCAGGAACCGGGAGCAAGAAGGCATAGCTTTCGTCCTGGTCTTTGTCGAGTACGCATTCCTTATCGTCTTTGCAACTATATCCAAACGGGCAGCATCTCATGGCCCCGTTCATGGCACCACAGCGTTTTAGTTTCCGATCTAGTGCAAGTGTTTTGACCTCAGCTTCCGGGTTCGTTGATGGGTTCTGTCTCTCGATGTTGCAGGTTATGGGTAAAATGATCTCGCACTCTCCTTTCGAGTTCTTTGGGCAGCATAAAGCGGTTGTATTTGCAGCAAGGACCTTGCAATCAGCCTGCGAGGAACAACAGAAATCCCCAGGAAGGTCGTTGCCACACCAATGGTCTCCGGATATCGGACATGACCCATCTCGCCTTTGGTGTTGTGATGGGAAGTCCAAGAAGGACGGAGGAGCCTTTCGAGGGCTTTCAGGTTCTTTGTTGACAAAGACTCTGACATGTGGTTCAACGGCAGCTGGACTGGCTGGAGCCAGCAGAAAGGAAACCAGCACAAGGAAGATCCTGAGGAGATGTCCCTCGTGAGGCTGGAGAGTGAAAGCCATGGCACATCTACATGGAAGATGGGCGATATCACCGACAGGCTGGAGTTGAGATATGCCAGAAGGAAAGAGAGCTGGTAGTAATGAGAGCAGAGCGCCTCATGTGCAGACGCCGTGCAGCAGTTCTTAATGATAAAGAAGCGAGAGACGCAACTGAAAGACGCATACCAAGCTATTCCGACAGCCCAGTCCCATTGTTAGTCCTTCCCTACATGAATCACAGACCAGAACCATCTCTATTTTTCGAGCTGTTGGTTCTGTTCTAAGAAACAACCAAGTCAGCCTTGAGAGCATGGGTCGCGGATCGCCTGGGGACTCCAATCACGAAGACATCCTAACCGCGGGCGCGACAAATAGCGTGGACTAGGCCCCAAGAAGTGGTCGATGTGCCCCTCTAAGTTGTTCTCCCCTGACGCAACCCAAGCCCTCGGAAGCGAGGCCAGAAACGACTCTCTTTCATAGGGCGGTGGTGTCGAAACCTCGAGGATCGAAGCGACGCAGGTTCAAGGTCTGGCGCTTATACAAGTGGGGAGGATCCTCTGAGGGACGCGCTATTGGGAGTTGAGACAACCACTTGGCCGCGGATGGTATACGCTCAGCCGGCCATAACGAAACGAAACAATTGAGTCAATCATTGTTCCTATAGGTGTGTGTCCTCGGGGGTCTGTCCTGGGTTCTGATAATGGGCTTGTGCTGTCGCTTACTTAAATCAAATCGCTTTTTGAGAGGAGGGAACCTCGAAATAGCGGTTTCGGTATAGCAACCATCAGACTGGCATTTGGGCCTGATCCTGACCTCAGTTCTCTGTTTTCAATTGATAAGTATCAATCGGATGCATTGTATTAGACACGGGTAGCTTAAAGAAAGAAAACACGGTCCAATGGTCAAAAATTGCAGCAACAGACAATATAAGCCACAGGGATCTCTAACGGCAAGCTTGGTATACCAATGATGATGGCCTCTGATTGGTATAGGCAGTAGGTAACACGTTAATTGATATATAGATAAAGCTTAATTTAGACTTCTCTTATCAGATAGTGCATGTTGGATTTAAGCCACTATCTGGTGCAGAGTGAGCGAACTCTGGCAGAGCTTACATGGCTCTGCCAACTCGCATACGGCGAGAGCAAAATGCGTGTCATCACCTTGAGCCCAATCAAAATCTCAGCCCAAAGAAGAAAAAGCACCGTAAAACAACACCAACCCCAAGATATCAGAAACCAACACTGCCATAATCAATCAGTCTAGTACCGAGTGGTACACTTTGCAGTCGTTGTAGCTCTGGAGGGGCTCTGCTCAACAGATGATACCCCTCCTTCGACGATGGTTGGGCCGGGAACTTCATAGTCAACAGAGCTGGAGTAGACATTGACAAGAATACCCGGATCTTCGATGTCGTAAAGTTCGGTACCGAGGTACCCAGATGGAGAGTCGGAACCATCACCTGTGATTCTGAGGTTGAAGCATTGTGGGTAGTTTTGGGCACCTCCTCGCTCAAGAGCGTTGTGCAGAGCAATGATTTCGTGTCGAAGAACGTAGTTACCGGTTGCAATGTTCTCTGGAATTCGGACATTCCACCTGTCTCCATTCTCTTGAAGAACACTGTCTGCATACCTGCCAGGAGTACCCTGCTCAAGTTGACCCAGACCATCAATCTTGAAGAACTCAAGCTCAGTCTTGTCAACTCGCTCACAAGGGCCCTTGCAATTGGCGAGGTAGTTCAAGACAGGGCCGATGTGGTTCTCAGGCCAGCCTGACCATCGGAGGGTGATGACATCGCCTGCCGTGACTTCGATGTGGCCCTCGGCTGGAGTGGCATCGCGGTGGCAGATGATATCAGGATCGCCATAGGCTTCAGGGGAAACGAAACCATTGTCTCGCTGCGAGATGGTCCAGCCAGCGACGACAGGAGGGTTCTCCATGTAGGGAAAGTCAGTGCTGCCATAGCCTTGATAAGACACACCGTTGATGATGATCTCATCAACATGACCATGGGCAGAAACGATAACTACAGGAAGAAGAAGGGCAAGCCAGCAAGCGGCCTTGAAACGAGTCATCTTGAAGGGAAGGCTCATGGTGAAGATTAAGACAGAGGTCGAGAAATATCAATGAGTGTGTATTCAAAGAAAGAGTGTTGGAACTGGATGAAGGAAATGCTCTGCGGTTTTCATTTCCCCTAACCTCGGGAGATCACTCAGACTTTATACCTGAAGCTGGGACTACCAAATTTCATTTGAATATCTGCGTTTGAAACTCTCCTGCATCTCCTCCACACCAACGATAACCTTACCTTGATTAAAGGCACATAGGAGTTTTCCTCCGATGTAGTTATCCTGTTTCTTGGCGAATCAACACCCGAAGGATGTATCGGCTGTATCATGATTGGTCTCCCCTTCGGCTGTCAACCTTTATCCCCTGATCTGTACAACATTCCCAGACAAGATTTCCGCAGGGCCAAGAAATAGCCACAGTAGGAGATACATCAGACGAGAAACCAGAGTCAGAGGTAAATGCCGTATTATGACTGCTTGAATCAGGGGGGAGAGGCTGAACCAAAGCGTCAACTTGGTCTCTAGACGAATAGGGTGCTGTTTCTATCTGCATGCAGACGGAACAGAACGTGACGGGGGCTTGCAGCCGTTGTTTCAACATGGGGTATTCCGACTGTGCGTACTCATTGGAGAAGCTTTGGTCAATGACCTGCAGCAACCCGTACGCCACTTGGAGTTGAGACGGCTGAATTAGAGTCCCGGGACGCCGAAGGCTGGATGACAAGTATGAGAGCATCGGATCGGCTGGTCGAGAGAGGCTGAAATTAAGGGCAGGCTCACTACCTAGCTTGCTAAGCAAAAGAAATCTCTCAAGCCGAAATCTCACTTAATTGTCAAGTGAACAGGAATTCGTAAGATATTCAAGAGTTGTGATCTGTCGTTTGGATATAAATATGTGTGGACTACTAGAAAACAACCCCTTTTGTCATTTTACACCATTTTAGAAAGATGGAGGTGGATATCATGCCGTCTCTTCGTCAAGCTCGTAGGGGAGATACATCCCAACCGCAACGCCATGCCAGGAAAATGCACCTCGGTGCATACACCACAAACATTCATCATTGTGCCGTCTTAGAACTCGCCTTCTCCACCATGGCCAACCACACTGGCAGTCCAGAGACCAACTAGTCCCCACCAGTTGACCTTCCAGCCTCTCCAGAGTCCCTCGCGACCCTGGCCCTTGTAGACTGTGGCGGCAACACCTTTAGTCTTAGCCTTGCCTTTCTTTGCTGCGCCAGGTTTCGTGCTGGTAACCTCGTGAGTTCCCTCTTCGTTCACGATATGGAACATGGTGCCAAAAGTGCCTTCATAACGCCCTGGGGGGACAATAGTCGTGAATTGTTGGTCAGGACCGCTAAGTGCTTGCACATATTCGTGGCTTGACAGAACCGAGACCTGACCACGTCGAAGGACAGTCTCAATGGGAAGCTTGAGCAGGATTGCAGATGATGAGGCGACAAATTTGGCGATAGAAAAGGTCATTGGCGAGACATGGCTGTCGATCATGAACTGAGTTCGGAGAACCAGGGGTGTTGAGAGAGTGATAAGAGGGTGGATCAAGGAGTTGAGAACCGTTGGTAGTACTAGCATCGACGAGCACAGGTATGAGGGGAGGTTTCTGAGGGTGGCTAGCGTCCTGCGCTGGCCGTTTGAGCTCGGAGTAACGATAAGTCTGGCCAACGTTAGTTCTGCTATTGCAACCGAGATGCGATGGATCATACCTAGTTCGCACCAAGTCTAGTGGTGAGAGAGCGAGTCCTGTAGCCACAGCAGCAGCAGCGGCAACAAAGAGTGACGCCCAAGGATAAGGCGAGGCGATATCGATCATGCGATCGATGTCCTCTCTGACACCCATGTCCGGGACATTGAAGATCGCACTGAGAAAACTTCTACCCCAGTTTTCCAGCAGCGACTGCAACACCGTATAGAGAAATGTCGCATTTGATCCCTTCCATACTCCCCAAGCACCTTCTTTTCCCCATAGCTGCCCGATCACTTCGAGAATCGAGTCTGGTCGGCGAAGTGTAAGGTAATGTTCCGGAACATTCGGTTTCTTCACAGGAGAGGGAGCTCGTCGACCGTGTGAGCCCCTAGGAGTCGAGGGACTGGGAGTCGATGGTACGTGAGATGTGAAATAGGCAGGTTCCTCGCCTTCGGAATCTGAGTCTCCAAACTATGCGTCATGATTTAGCGGTGTACCTCCCACCAAGCTCGAAATCCACTTACACCACCGTACATAGAGCTTCCGTGAAAAGAAGGCTGTCTCTTAGGCGTCTCCCGCTCAACGGGAGTTTCATATGCAGCATTTTCATCCTGGTTCCGGACCTGAAGCAATGTCTTTGCTACCTCGAAAGGTTGGGCCATGAGCACCGAGGTGTACTTCCATAGCAGCTCGTCGATAAGGTCCTTGACATTCTGGACCATAGATGGGGAGGTATCGCCTAGATAATCATTGTATTCGAGGTCGGACAGGATATCGCGTGCTTTGGAGGCATATCTTTCACCAGCTGCAGTCACATGTCGTCCATCGGGGAATGGATTTGGGCTAGGGCTCGACTTATTGACTGTCTCGGCGGCTTCTCCAATTGTGGGAGGGATATAGTACGGCCTCAAGGGATTGACGCCTTCTCTGTGAGTCGACATGGCTGGCCGAGACAACACGACGACATAAACCTCTATAAGAAATAATTATAGAGAAAATGCGACAGTTGAGAGCTCCAACGTTACCCGATTCTCACCAGAGAAAATGAAATCATGCCTGCCCATGGCCCCACCCCGGCCACCCGGAGTTAGACGTCGGACTACGGCCAATGAATTTCCCGGCCGAAAGCGCTGTTTTGCTGATCCGCTATCTGAAGCTACTCACTTTTTTTCGGGCTTGCTTAATATCATCTTGGACGTGAGAGGACGAGACGGGGGCATAAGCGTCCATTGACCGAAATTGGCGCATCTAGAGCCTCTCAACACTTTCCCTCTTCGACTTAAGGACTGTACAGTTTGTCATTGAATATATAACGTTTGCGACCCTCAATTCCTCCATTAATTTTCGACGAGAACCCCGCCAATATCCCGAATTCGCCGAAACTATGTCTGCGTCACGATCCTTTGCGACTTGCTTGGCCAAGCTTCCGGCTACGGCACCACGAACAATACAGCCAATGCGACTTGGTCAGAACATAATGTCTCAGACGTCCAAAGGTCGATCTTCTACGATCTCTCAATTTGCTCGCTTCTCGCCTGTTTCCCATAGAGCATTTACTACCACGACACAACGGCGCCATGGACATATTGACCCCCCGAAGCCCGGTGAAGAGTATGTTGAACCTAAATCCCAACTGGAAAGTATTTGATTGACATTACTTAGACTTTATGTCACATTCATCGAGAAGGACGGCACAGAGAACAAGTTTGCTGTTTCTGAGGGGGATAACCTTCTCGATATCGCCCAAGCAAACGATCTAGAGATGGAGGGCGCATGCGGAGGATCTTGCGCCTGCTCGACATGCCATGTTATCGTTGCCGACGACGCATATTTCGACAAGATGCCCGAGCCCGAGGATGACGAGAACGATATGCTGGACCTGGCCTTTGGACTCACCGAGACGAGTCGATTGGGCTGTCAAGTTAAGATGACCAAGGAGCTAGACGGCCTAGTGGTGAAGCTGCCATCCATGACGAGGAACCTGCAAGCGAGCGATTTCAGTTAAGAAGCTTAATGAAGCACATGTTTTGATATGAGATGAGGAAAACTCTGTACTTGTAAAACTACTGTATTTGGAAAAGACCGGGCGATGGCGGGGATTCAGGTGCATCATACGGGGTATCTTTGTTGTGACATTTACTTGTAAGGCCGGAAGAGCACGGCCTGATGATTCCACTACTCCTCTTAAATGAAAGAAAGAAATGAACACACTGAAATGATATTACGCCTCCTCAAGCGCTCCCTTTTTTAACCCACCGCCTCCTGAGGCGATCAATTCCAAGAATCCCTTCTTACTCATCTCATTGACCTTTTCCTCTCGCTTCTTCATACCGATAACACCCTCCTTTTTCACACCCTTCTCAGCTTCAACAGCCTTGACTTGTGCGGCACGAACGGCGTTGAACAGCTTAACAACACCACGCTGCGCAACCTTTCGTAGCCTCCTCTCTGTCACCATAATCTCTGATGTCGATGTCTCGAGCTCTCCAGTGGCGTCGTTTGTGGTTGCGATAAGAACATCCTTCACGCGGCCCTTCTCGAAAGCTCGCTTCTTCTGCTCGCGCATCTGCTTTTTCGCCTTAGATTCTAAGGCGCTGTCCACAGCGGCCTTGGAGGCTTCGTGTGCTGCGGCACTTCGGGCGAGAACAGGATCTGATCGCTTGGGCGATGATAGCTTGGTAGAGAGAATCTTGGAGAGCGATGTTGCGAAGGCATTGGGGTCGTTTCGCTTCGACTTTTTGCGTTTGTTTGTGGAATCGCCATCCTCATCGTCATCCTCTGAGCCTTCGTCGTCATCATCGTCTTCCTCTTCGTCGGATTCGGCTTCTGGTTTGCTGTCTCTGGCATTCTTGGCGTTTGTCTTTGTCTTCTTCGGGGGCTTATTTGGCACAGCACCCTCGTCTTCTGAGCTTGAAACTTCATTTTCGGAGTCGCCAACATCGTCCACCTTGACATTGTGAATATCGTCGTCGGAATCAAGCAGATTTACAGCGTCAAACTCTTGCGCCTCCTCGGATTCAGAGTCACTGTTGTAATCTCGGAGTTGCTTTCTCTTTTGCTTCTTTGAGGGCCGTTGTAGACGACCATCGTGTTGTCTCTTCTTTTTGTTTCCAGGTCCGGCCATTGTGAAATGTTTGTGTCGAGTTGATGAAGCTGGGATATTCAATGCTTCCAGAGCAAATCGTCGCAGATCTGAATTGGACGTCAAACTTTTGAGAATTTTGCCGGGGAAATTTTCTGGGCCTGGGCGGTGAGCTAAGCTTCTGTGGATGGATTGTGGGGCCGATGCTAGTGGGGCCGTATCTAAGAGGTCCCAGTACAATGGAAGCTGAGTGTAATTATTTGAGTAGTAGTAGGTATTACTCTATGGAATTGTTTATATCCTGGTTTGGGTCGAAAAAAGATTCCAAGGTGAAAAGAGTGGTATTAAATAGTGCTATAGTTTTCAAAAACTGAATATTGGTCCCGCCTCTTGTGTAAAGATCTAACATCTAAAAGAACTTGCTGAGCTTGTCCCACAGTGATGGGGGTACGACCGTCTCAACAGGAACTGCTTCAGGCGCATCCGGAGCCTCCACCGTTGTCTTCCAGGTTTCCTTTCCGTCGATGTAAAGGGTGTAGTGCAGTGAGCTCCCGCCGTTCTGAAGTTTCTCAATAGAAAAGGATCCGAACTTCGACTTGCCTCCAGGGATATACCTTGGTACTTGTTAGTGGCTATGCCCTATTCAATGGAGCATAAACTTACTTCATCATAACATCATCATCTGTCTGCTTGTACGTTGGGAATGGAGAGGCGAATTGGTTCAAAGGACTTGTCGAAAACTCGTGAGCAGCAGCGGACTGTGGCCATCGCGAGTCAGTGGGGGGTGGAAATCTGGTTGCGGCGAATTCATGACGATCTCCAGAGAGGATAACGACACTGGCGCCTCGAGCACCAGAATCCCACATAGCTTCTAGGACTTGCTTTCTCTCGGCAAGGAAACCACCCCAGGTATCCTTCACATTGATAGGCCAGTTCTTAGTGAAAGGAACAGAAGAAGCAATGAACTTCCATCGAACTCCTTGAGGAACAGGACGCTCCAACCATGCCAGAAGGTCAGCCAATTGCTCCTTGCCCAGCATGGTCTTGTCCGTGGCATTGAAAGGGGCGTTGTTGCTGGAACGATAGCTGCGAGTATCCATCATAAAAAAGCTGGCTGGTCCTTGGGTGAACTCGTACCATGTGACATTGCGTCTCAGGTTGAGAGGACCTGCAGCTTCAGAAATCGGTGGGTTGACATTGGCTTGGTAGATGTGCCAAGGGTCAACAGCCGCGCTGTAGATGCCAGTTGTGTTAGAAGACCAATCGTTGGAGATCTCATGGTCATCGAGCACGTGAATCCAGCTCAGATTCTGTGCAACAGGGGCCCAGTCAGGTGAAGCATAGATTTGGCGGTACTGCATGCGATACTCGTCGATCGTTTTCCCAAAACGTTCAGGGACGTCAACATAGATGAAGTCGCCAAGGAAGAGCATGAACTGAGGATCCAGCTTAGGAAGTAGACCTGCAAGATTCCTCAGGCCAGGGATAGCCAAAGCATGTTCCATGGGGTTATAGGGAAATCGAGGAAGAATGCAGGACGTGGAGAGGAAAGTAAAAAGGCCATCCTTGGTATTGGGCATCTCTCCAACCTTGGGAGCAGAGCGGAACTCGCCGGTGTGGTTGTTGGAAGTCCTCCACTCGTAGATGTTCTGCTTCGCGGAGTCAAGAGGCACTGTAAGAGTTGTGGTAAAATCAGTGCTGTTGTCAGTCGAAGTGACGTAGCCTGCAGTGAGCCAGATCTTGGTGTCATAGGTCGGCTCATCATCCTTGATGTGATATTCGAATGTGATGGGCATTTGCAACTGATCGGGCTCACGAATGACGAACCTCGCCTCTGATGGTGACACATATCCAAGTCTAACAAAAGAAAGATCATCGGAAGGATAATACCACCTTGCACGAAACAAAGCATCAGCCGTCAAGCCGATAAAAATGGCGTTGATGAGGAAGGTCAAGAACGACGCAATTGGGCGCCTGGCACTGGGAGCTCCGGACAAGAGGATGTTTGCGATGCTGGGAACCTTCTCTCCAACAGTAAGCTTCTCCTCAATGTCGACAACCTCGGCGACAACCTCAGCCTCAGGTGCGACTGCGACGCCATCCTCTGTTAATAAGGGAGTTTCAGAGGTGACTGTAGACTCTTTCACAGTGACGTCGACTTCATCCTTGAGAACTCCAACTTCTGGCTGAGCGAAGTAACTCGAAATGTAAGAAGGAACATAGATTGCAAAAAGCGCAAACGCGATGGACGGGAAATGTGCCTGGAGGATTCGGTTAAATGGTGAGATTAAAGCTTCTTGAGCTTCGGCTTACTGGGAACTATAGTCTATGGTCAGCACTTTCTCGTGTTAGCAAGTATGAGCCACTTACAAGTCTGAAGAATATGAGAGCGCTTATCCTCAGAGCGACTGAGGACAGCTTTGCGGCCTTCGTTTGAATAGCCATGATGACGACTCCCTCTAAAAGGAGACACCAAAACAATTGGGGGGGGGAGTTCGCGAAAGCTGGGATGAGACGGGGCGTGTAAGACAAGACAGCTCTAAAATTTGCGGTGGAATTAAGGAGAGTCTAGAAGAACAAAAGATGGAAGTTTATATATCAGCAACTCAACGCGTCATGAGGAGCAAGTTATTTATTAAGAAAACAGCCCCGTTTTACCTGAAGCTTTGTTTATGAAGGACTACCTTACAAGGGGGTGAGGTCATGGTCTTAGATGACCTTGTCCTGTAACATTACCTTGTCTCGTATTGGCTCAGAAGCTCGTATGTGGCTTGACTGTGGCTAAACCGCCCCCCTCCCTGGCCCAGCTGGAGGGGTCTTTCAGCCACACGGCAGTGGATTCCACCCCGCCGTCTAACTGCAGCTTGTGCTACACAGCTAAGCCACACTTTCAATGCCCCTCTCCGATCTCGGCAGTTGTGTAGCGGGGGTAAGGGTAAGGGAAGCTCATCGATATATCTCGTCGAATTTATTCTTCAATTTCCTCACTTCCTTTTCTAACCAATTACTCTCGTGCTTCGTCACATAAAACAGATTCTTCTTTGGACAAACTCTCCCAGATAAGTATTGCAACCATGGCGGAACACAACATTGTTGTCTTTGCGGGCGACCACTGTGGCCCAGAGGTAGGCTACCCGCGAGCTTCCCCATCCTTGACTCTAGACAGAGAGAGGCTGACTTTGGTTATTTTGCAGGTTATTGCCGAAGCAATTAAAGTATGAGTCTAGTATTTTCGACCTGCAGTTGGGCACGTCTGACACAGAATTTAGGTTATCAAGGCGGTTGAGGACAACAGCCCGACTGCTGGCAAATTCAAATTGAATCACCTGCTGCTCGGAGGAGTAAGTCGTACCCGGATGGCGGATCACTCGGGTCCGAAGACACCCATGAGAGAAGTCTTTTGCTAACCTGTGCTTTTCTCTCCAGTGTTCTATCGACAAGACCGGCTCCCCTCTTACAGACGAGGCCCTCGCCGCCGCCAAAGCCTCCGACGCTGTGCTCCTCGGTGCCATTGGCGGCCCTGAATGGGGCACTGGCACCGTTCGCCCGGAGCAGGGCCTTCTGAGGCTACGTAGTGAGATGTGCGCCTATGGAAACCTCCGTCCCTGTTTCTTCGCGTCCGACGCCCTTGTTGAGACCTCCCCCCTAAAGGCGGATGTTTGCCGTGGCGTCGACATGATGCTAGTCCGAGAATTAACCTCAGGCCTGTATTTCGGGGAACGGAAAGAGTACGATGGAGTCAACGCGTTCGACACTACTGTTTATACGAAGCCAGAAATCGAGCGTATCGCACGGCTGGGCGGCTACCTAGCCAAGACTAGGGGAGACTCGCGGGTCATCTCGCTAGATAAGGCAAATGTGTTGGCGACAAGCAGACTCTGGCGTTCTGTGGTTGACGAGGTTTATAAAAACGAGTTCCCTGATCTGAAGGTTGAGCATCAGCTCATTGACAGCGCCGCCATGATCATGGTCAAGAACCCGAAGCAGCTCAATGGCGTTATGATAGCGCCAAACTTGGCAGGTGAGCAAGGCCCCTCGACCACTTCGTAGGCGGTTGAGCTGATGAGCTTTTAGGAGATATTCTGAGCGACGAGGCGAGCGCTATCACTGGCAGCATAGGTCTCCTCCCGAGCGCGAGCCTATGCGGAGTTCCGGAAGTGGGCTCCAAAGTGCTTTCTATCTATGAGCCTATTCATGGTAAGACTCCCATCCTCCACTCGAGCCCTTCGAGATATCAGTCGCTAACTCAGATGACAGGTAGCGCGCCGGACATTTCAGGAAAGGGGATTGTCGTACGTTAAAACCCTGTTTCGGACGGTTCCTATTCATTTGCTGCAAGTACAGAGCTGACATTATATCTAGAATCCCATTGGCACTATCCTTTCCGTGGCTATGATGTTACGGTACTCTCTGAATCTTCCCCACGAGGCTAAAGTCGTTGAGGACGCGGTTCGCGCTGCCATCGACGCCGGGCTAAGAACCAAGGATATGGGCGGCAGCACAGGCACCGCTGAAGCAGGAGATGCCATCGTTGCTGAGCTAGTCAAAATTCTCAAGGCATGAGATATCTCACGTCTGAAAGAGAATAGACAGCGAGGTTGCAATGAGGAAAACAGAGGTTGGGGGGTGGGAAGATATAAAGATGATAGTTGCTAGGGAAGCGTGAGTTGAGAACAGAAGCGGTGGGGGAAAACAGTGGTTGACAGAAGAAGGCTTCAGATAGCTGGCGAAGAAATAAAAAGAGCAGTTACGTAATAACTGTCAAGCTAGAGATAGCTATATCATTACAAAAGAAAAGTCCAATACAGAGACATCCAATGCTGAAGTACAGTTAGCGACTCCCTACCAGTAATCCGATACAAGTACCTCCCTAGCGCCGGGACGGGAGACCTGATAATTCAATCACGTGATGTCGACTGTTCAGTCAGGAACAGGGGTCGTTGGCACCGACACATGTCCACTTTAGCGACAGCTTGTCCTGAACAGCACGCGACAACATCTTATACAAAGCCGCAACAATGAGACTATCAACACTTGTCGCTGGGCTTTTCGCCGGCCTGGTCACCAATGTCGCTGCTACTGCTTTGACATACAAGCTCGATGCCAACGAGAAGGCCTGTTTCTATACCACCACGAAAAAGCAGGGAGAGAAGATCGCATTCTACTTTGCTGTGAGCCCCCTCCAATGCAAGTCACCCGCCGAATATGGAGTTTTAACATGAACTACAGGTCCAATCCGGTGGTTCTTTTGATGTCGACTACGTCGTCGAGGGTCCCAATGGCAAGATCATCATGGATGGTCAAAAGGAGCGACAAGGCGACTTTGTCTTCTCCGCCAATGTTGTTGGCGACTACTCTTTCTGCTTCGATAACGAGATGAGCACCTTCGCCGAGAAGTTTGTCGATTTCGAGATTGCCGTCGAGAACGAGTCCCGCGCCCAACTGCCTTCCAAGCAGGGTACTACCCCCGAACAGACTTCGATCCTCGAGGACTCCATCTTCAAGATCTCTGGCCAGCTTTCGACCATTTCCCGAAACCAGAAGTACTTCCGAACTCGTGAAAACCGTAACTTTGCCACCGTCAGCAGCACTGAGGGCCGAATCATCAACTTCAGCATGATCCAGATCGGTCTGATTATCTGCATGGGTGCCCTACAGGTGTTTGTTGTTCGATTCTTTTTCCAGGTAAGTCGTACTTGTGTGTATGAACGTTCGCGGAATACTGGCTAACTATATAATCAGGGTGCGCGCAAGGGCTACGTATAAGGTAATCGCTGTATCATATACTACGACGGAACTGGGTGTTACGAGGCGCGGAATCAAAAGGAGATGGATATCGGAAGTGTTACGTATAATCAGCGGAAGCAGAGCGCTTGAACTGTCTTAAGAGTCTGGTATTTGGGTTGACTTTACAGATTTGCGATACTGATATGATAGTTGTCATGATACGCTTTTGCTTGGCCTGGCAGTTAATGAAATGACATGAAGCTGTCGCACTTTACATTTATGAATATCCGATGTCTTCCATGTAAATTAAAGTTCTCTTCTGACTTCTACTGTCAACATCCAAATCTCCTGCTCAGCTTCATGCACTTGAAGTAACCTGGCCAGTAGTTGCCCGACCAATGAGCTATGACGTTTCTGGGGTATGGCTCCAATAGCTCCATGCTTTTCAGTACAGTAGGTTACCCCTGGATTTTCGGTAGCCCAAAGACAATCCTACCATAAATACTCCGTAGCAAAGATATATATCTATGGTTCTTAGATTTGCATAATAAAGATAAAAAAAAATATAATTAAACATAGAATGGCTAAGGTAGCGATATATATGTAAATCACAGTTCAGATCCTACCTGAACGCTTGAACTGCACAGGCTGATGAAGTCTTTCACGTGGTTCCAGGAGCTGCCTGATTGCAAAGCTTCAACGACCAATTACGTTACTCTACCGTGAGCTGCCTCCAATTTCAGTCTCAGAGACTCGATTCAGTCTTCGAGTATGAGGAAAAAATTTTTTTTCCCTTGCCGTCAGCCTTGTACGAGGCCATCAAGCTTTTAACTTCCAAACAAAGGCTTAAACAGTGAGGCCCCTATCCGTATAGTAGGCCAGCATCCCAAAGTTCAATATCAGAGAAGGTTTATCTGTGTCAATGGCGCAATTGTGCCTTGACGAAGTAGTATAAATACCGCCTGCAGGTCCATTACCCCTCGGCAGCTGGAGTATGAGTTATACGATTCGTAATCTCTACAAGTTTAGTCATTTTTCCTATTGTCACTCTTCTATCGAATTCAAATATTGCTTTTCAAGGTTGATTGATGCACCATCGAATCTTGGCGTAGCACCAAGCTACTCTATGCGCTAAACCTTTTTAAGAGCCGTCGCCTCTTGAAATTCTAAACCTTGGAGCCTCGCGACTGATGAATGATCCAAACAACTTCATTCTCACAAACACAAAATGGCATCAATCGCCGGGTCGCTTCAGGCTGCGCTGCCCAAGCCAAAATACACAGGCGAAGATGAAGAACCCCCGGCGCGAGCGCAACAACGCGGTGTTCGGATTGTTGGCCCCGGACAACTTGACGAAACCCAGCTGGTCCTCAAGCGATCTGGTCCTCCAGCATATGGCCAGCGCTCAGGATGGCGCCCACGATCGCAGGAGGATTTTGGCGATGGAGGTGCTTTTCCCGAAATCCCGGTCGCTCAGTATCCGTTAGAGATGGGAAAGAAAGGAGGAAATTCTAGCAACGCGTTGGCAATTCAAGTTGATTCCGAAGGCAAGGTCAAATACGATGCCATCGCGCGACAAGGACACAGCGAAAATCGTATCGTTCACACTTCGTTCAAGGAATTGATCCCTCTTCGACAACGCGCCGACGCGGGCGAGATCGATCTTTCGCGACCCGATAAGGAGTCTGTAGAGGCAACAAAAGAGAGGACGAAGAACGCATTAGCTGCATTGGTCTCGGGAGCGGTCGCAGCCCAGAAACCGAAAAATGTTAATATTGGGCAACGAAAAGACGCTACATTTGTTCGATATACACCGGCAAACCAGATGGGCGACAACTCCAAGAAGCAGGACCGCATCATGAAAATTGTCGAGCGCCAAAGAGATCCCATGGAACCACCAAAGTTCAAGCATAAAAAGATCCCTCGAGGACCACCTTCGCCGCCCCCACCAGTTATGCACTCACCACCACGAAAGCTTACCGCTGAAGACCAAGAAATGTGGAGGATTCCTCCCCCAATTTCGAACTGGAAGAACCCCAAGGGATTCACAGTACCGCTGGATAAGCGCCTGGCTGCAGATGGACGAGGCTTACAGGATGTAGTCGTTAGTGACGGGCATGCTCAAATTGCCGAAGCTTTAAAGATGGCCGAGCGTCATGCTCGTGATGAGGTTCAGAAACGTGCCATGATGCAACAGCGCCTGGCGGAGAAGGAAAAGTCACAAAAAGAGGATAACCTCCGAGAATTGGCCCAAAAGGCTCGAGCAGAACGGGCTGCTGCTGGTCGTGGGCGTCGAGATTCTCGTGACTCTAGAGACTCGAGGGACTCGAGGTCACGATCGCGAAGCTACAGTTACTCCGAGTCAGATCGCTCTGACAGTGAGGATGAAGAAGTCAGAGAGCGTGTTAAAGCACGACAAGAGAGACAGAGGGAGGAAGAGCGAAAGCTACGACAAAACCGCATGGGTGCTGAACGCCGAGCCCAAGTTATGGCCCGTGAACAAGGCAGAGATATATCTGAGAAGATTGCTCTAGGCCTGGCCAAACCTACACAATCAAAGGAGACGATGTATGACTCGAGACTTTTCAACCAAACAAGCGGATTCGATAGTGGTATTAACGAGGATAACCCTTACGACAAGCCTCTCTTCGCTGCCCAGGACGCCATCAACAGTATTTACCGGCCACGAGCGAATGTGGATGATGATGACGATGGCGAAGCTGGTGACCGGGAAATGGCCAAGATCCAGAAGAGCAGTCGTTTTGGTGAAGCCCTTGGCAAGGGAACTTTCAAAGGTGCCGCAGACGCCGAGGTCAGTTTCCATTTTTACAGAACGCCGTCTAAAACTTTGCTAACAAACTCAACACAGGCACGAGAAGGACCAGTTCAGTTTGAGAAGGATGCTGGAGATCCTTTCAACGTTGACAAGTTTCTATCTGAGGTGGACCAGAACTCATCATCTAAGCGAGGTTATGGCTTGCAGGATGAAGACAACAGACAATCCAAACGACCGCGAGTCGACCCTGATGACGACGAGGATTAAACAGCAAAATTGTGCAGAGTAAGTGGTTATACAGTTAGACTCAGTGAGCCGTCAATGAGCAGTTTTTGGATTACAAGAGGCATACTATTTACAATACCAAGACACTACCAGAGCACAGCCCTCGGTGCTTGGCGAATTAATCTTATTCAACTGCCTCATGATACCAACCGTCCAATGCTAAGACCATCGTTGGGGGAGGCCCCAGCTCTAATACGTGGAATCACCGGGATGTCATTTCCCTCCGCATTTCGGAAATGTGACCAATTCGGGCTGATTTGCGGGGTAAACGTCACGAACTGTCAACCTTTGGAGAATCGACATGGTGTTGACCAGGTTTACAAGGTCATTTGCCTGTGTGAAGCTAGCTTTCCCCTGATACTCGCTGATTGTTGATCCGAAACCCGAGAGCAAGGGGCTTTTATTTCTCCCGAGTAATATGCTAAAGTTCGGTCTTAGCCTGAAAAGATGTGGTCGACAACGTCCCCATGGAGAAATACATGACCAAGCTAGCCAAGCTACCCTCACCTTTTCATGAAAGCTTCATCCCCCACAAGGTTGTTGGGGGTTGTTTGTGGGGTCAGGGGTGACTTCTGTAGTTATAAAGAGAGTTGAGGTCGCAATGATCGCCCTGGAGTTGTTGATCGATAGCTTCTGCCACTTACACCCATTGCAGCTTTGACTATGAAGTTCCGCAAGCTTTCAGCAGCTTTTCTCGTTTCGTTGCTTCAGGCACCTCAATTGGTAGCTGCGGCCCTCAATGCGACCGAGACCGATACGCAGTTGGTGATTTCGAACGACCGACTATATGCGGCCGTTCAGAAGAAGGGCGGCGCCATTGTAAAGCTCACTCTCGACGGAACGAACCTTCTCGGTAGCCCATCTGGATCTACAGGCATTGGACCTTACCTTGATTGTTACTGCACGCCCAAGGGATTCTGGACGCCGGGTTCGGTGGCCCCCAAGTACAAACTCTTCAAGGGCAAAGATGGCAAGGGTAAGGACTATGGCGGTATCGTCATGTCCGACACGTACACCGAGACAGGTCAGGTTCTGGAGCAATATTGGTTCTTGAGAGATGGAGAAACTGGCCTCCATACCTTCAGCCGAGTCGCGTATCATAACGAGGAGCAGCCCTTCCTTCGCAACCTTCAGGAGCTTCGAACCCTCTTCCGACCGAATAACGACATGTGGACTCATCTCTTGACCAACACGAAGCAATATGCGCCTCTCCCAGGCAAGGAAGCAAAGGAGAAGCAGGTTGTGGTGCAAGATGCCACATGGTATCTAGGAAACACACCGAATGATCCCTATGTTAAGCAGGAAGCGGATTACTTTACCAAGTATACGTTCCAAGACAGCTGGCGTGATATTGATGCTTATGGATTGTGAGTTTTATGCGTCTCGGCATTGTGGGATATCTAACTGACAGATAAAAGGTTCGCTGATGGTTCCAAGACCGAAGACGGAGATGCATATGGTGCTTGGCTTGTCATGAACACCAAAGACACCTACTTTGGTGGCCCTCTGCATTCTGATTTGGTTGTTGATGGTATTCTTTACAACTACATTAGCTCTAACCATCATGGAGATCAAACGGTCAGTCCACTTACTTCTCTAACAAGACTAGAACTAACCTGTTCAGCCCAATATTACCAACGGATTTGACCGGACATTTGGACCTGTAAGTCTATCTGAAGCAGCTAGCATATTAATTTCTCTAACCTCTCGCAGCAATACTTCCACTTCAACCGCTTCCCCGGAGAGACCGACATCTTGAAAGCCCAGGCCGATGCAGCTCAATACGCCGACCCTGAGTGGAATGCCGATTTCTACGATTCAATTGCAAAGCACGTTCCTAACTACGTACCAACAAAATCCCGAGGGTCCTTCGAGGTCAAGGTCGATCTTCCCAAGGGAGCCAAGAATGCCATTGCTGTTCTCGCACAGAGTGGGGTGGACTTCCAAGACAATGTCTTCGACACAAAGGCCTACCAGTACTGGGCTAACCTTGATGAGAGCGGCCGTGCTACTATTCCTCGAGTCAAGTCTGGAACATATCGTCTTACCGTCTATGCCGATAACATCTTTGGACAATACACTCAGGATGAGGTCAAGATCAAGGCTGGCAAGACTGAGAAGAAGAATGTCCGCTGGAGGGAAGAGTCCGCAGGCAAGGAACTCTGGCGAATTGGTACTCCTGACAAGACCTCTGGTGAATACCGCCATGGTTTCGAGCCCGATACATCCAAGCCGCTGCAGCCGGAACAGTACCGTATCTACTGGGCCAACTGGGACTTTGTCAAGGACTTCCCTGAGGGTGTCAACTTCAAAGTTGGTGAGAGCGATGTCGGCAAGGATCTCAACTACGTCCACTGGAGTGTTTTTGGTGGAAAGGGTAACTCAGTACGCCCAGAGCAGTATGTTGGTGACGGCAATGTCAACAACTGGACGATTGCCTTCGATCTGAAGGAGTCGCAGGTCAAGCACAAGAAGCATGCAACTTTTACCGTTCAACTTGCGGGTGCCAAGACTGCTGCTGGAAACACGGATATCTACAATGCTTCTGAGCCTCACTCGAACCTCAAGTATACCGTGAACATCAACGGCAAGGATCTTGAGCCTTGGGTTATTCCGTAAGTCGAACGTGGATCTCTCGAATATGAGCTATACTGACCCTTTTTAAGTTACGACCACAGCAGCTCCTGTGCTGTTCGCTCCTCAGTGAGCTGCTACAATATCGCTCATAAATTCGAGTTCGATGCCAAGCTGTTGAAGAAGGGTGACAATGAGATCATCCTGAGCTTGCCTTATAACGCTACGAACTATGAGTCTGCTGTGCTGCCAACATCGGTGTATGTTCAGTATGATGCACTCAGGTTGGAGGTTGAGTAGATTATAGGCTGTATACCTAATTAGCAACGATTATCAAAAATGAAATTTATGATTCCTTGGCCCAAGAAAATAATCAGGAAACGTGATTCCAGAATTTTCCGACATCGTATGACAAGCAGCGCTGATCTTTCGAAATTATTCGGTTATCATTTTCTGCACAGTCGGAGGGTTTGGCGTTGTAATAACTAGCGCCTGAGGAGGGTTTGAAGGATCGCCATGATCAAAGTCAATGTTTTTCGGAGGCTTTACTCTCAAGACTAATTTAATATAAAACCAGCCTTGAAGTTAAGAAAAACCCTCTCGTTGAGTATGGAGACTCACAGCTCAGATAATCTCAGTCTTGTACCCTTTAATCAATTCAATTGCATCAAAATGGCTTCCGGAGCGTTTTTCAACCCCAGAGTCCTCCTCTTAACAGCTCCCCTCGTCTCATCCAGCATCACAATCTGGTTCGCTCGTGACCAAAGTTTCTTCCTCACCCTCTTTACCAAGTCTCCCATTGAGCGCAAGAAGGCCAATGAGATCCTCCCAGGCTACATCAATAATTTCTACGGTTCAGGCCCGTGGGCGGTCCTCACTTTTATTGGCCTAACATTCAGCACTTCGATCGTCAATATCTGGTCTGACCGCGCTTTGCTCCGGTCTCGCGGCTCACTACTCTGGTACGGCTGGTCTGCTGCACTGGCGCTGGGACATCTTGCATATGTGCCTGCTGTAGCGTGGAAGCTCAGGGCGCTGTGGGAGGATAATTGCGCTGTTGAGGGGACGGATAATGTTGGGATGCTGGAGAGATGGTTGGCTGTTAATAATTTGAGGATGTTAACGACTGATCTTGGGGCATGGCTTTGTGCTGTTGTGGCTGTTTCAAGGACATTGACTGTCTAAGCCATAGATGCTGGAAGGCATTGGATGTCTTTTGTACGAAATTTATCGTCATTACAGTCGAGGATCTGCTGGCGGAGTGGGATTTGGAATCAGAGATCTTCATATGTTACATTACATCGACGATGAGAGAGGTGTGATACTTGGTGGCATTTCAAACGCTCCCCTGATACTTCTTATAGGAGCTAGAGGAGCTATCTGTAAGTAGTTATGTTACAATGGTAGTCGAGTCCCTTGCACGCGACAACATCATTTTCTATCCCCTCAGGCCTCAGACAGGCTGTAAGCGGCTCTCGGCTTCACGGCATGTCTCGTACGTCTCATGCCTGTGTAAGTTATCCTCAATTTCTGTTAGCGTCGGCACCAAAGTAAGACAATGTCCACTGAGCTCTCGAACTTAAACAATTCGAGCTCGTTCTTTTCAGTGGAGATTGTAAATAAGGAAATTGTAAAATGACGCGTTGCCAGGCCGTATTTCCGGTCATCGATTCATGGTACCTTAGTGTTGAGTTTACACGCTTCTGTCAGTTATTGGTCTGCAGATTACGCGTCTCGCTATCTTCTATGTAGGAGCCATTTTCCGAGTTTAAGACTCTGACTTATCAGTGGTTTTTGGTTTGCGGTCTCTCGTGTTTACCCCTGAACCCTCCCACTCTCGTGGCTAACACGGCTGCACGGCTACGCGGATATCATCATCAGTCATCGAACTTCAGCCCACACCAAAAAGATGCACGCGCTAGGGAGTTGGCAGATCGGAAAGACGGCATGTGGAGGATGCCCCATGGGCGGCGCGAGTGCCGTCAAGTACCCTTTTTATATTGATTTGCTGCTCATGATACCTACGTCAAATGCCCAATAAACTTTGGTAGGAAGTCTTATAGAAAGGGACTGTGAATCACTCACGGCCTGCCTTGGATGTGCGCCCGACTACCTATCTGCAGCTGCACAGTATTGAAGGAAGGAGGAGAATTGCTTTGCTCCTTCAGATGTTTCAACAGAAATTCATTCCTCATTTCCTCCTTCCTGTGAATAAAAAAAGAAACTTGATTCCTATGCTTCTGAGAGGGTGCACTCGAGGCTGAGACAACCCATCTCCATCAACATCCATCTCTTCTGCATTGCATTGCATTCCATTCCATTCTATCTATCTATCACCAACTCTCTTCTCTTTGCTTTGCTTTGCTTTACTTCACTTCACTTCTTCTCTTGTCATTCATCACTTGGTGCAAGCGACTTCAACCCCAACTCTTCACTCACCCATCGCCCCAGTTCTTCCACTTTCAACTACATCAAGATGTCGATGTATTCATCTGGCGCCAAGCCTGGAGAGATACCTCCAATTTACGACGAGGTTATGCTGGCTCGCAAAGGCCAGGAAATCCGCCATGCGAGCTCATCAATGCCCTGGTGGAATCCTCGATACTGGCGAAAGAGAATCTGGGCCGTTATTATCATAGTCATCATTGTTATAGTGATAATAATTGTCGCCATCGCTGTGGAGAGAGATAGAAAGAATATGTATCCTGACTACTCACCATTATCGTACACCTTGAAAGATACATGTAAGTGCCTGTCATCCTCAACTTGGATATACAAGACCCACTAACCACCGCCCAGATGGAGGTGAATCCTTCTTTGACCAGTTCAACTATTTCACAGGATACGACCCCAGTAGGAACTACCTCTGATTTCAAGGGTTGCAATACTAACGCTTCTTTTCAGCTCAAGGCTTCGTTCATTACGTTCCAGAAGCGCAAGCAAGGGAGCTTGTAAGAAACCCCTACTGGCCACAAAACAAGTTACTGCTTAGGATCACGTTCACCTAATACTCTCCAGAATCTCACATATGCTTCGTCCAGCACTGCCTTTCTCAAAGTCGACACTTCTGTCGGTCCTAGCAGTAAGCCTAATGCGTCTACTGGTCGCTTTTCTGTCCGAATCGAGTCCAAAAAGACATACGAGAACGGTCTCTTCATCTTCGACGTCAAGCATACTCCCTATGGCTGTGGCACATGGCCGGCCCTTTGGCTTACTGACCGTTACAACTGGCCAAACCATGGAGAAATTGATGTGATGGAGTCGACAAACAAAGCTGAAGACGGGAATCAAATGACCTTGCACACTACCGGCGACTGCTCAATGGACGTACGCCGCGAGGAAACAGGAAAGACACTACAGAAAAACTGCAACCACGAAAAGGACGATAACGCAGGCTGTGGCGTTCTGTCAAAGCCTGCAGGATACGGCACCGTCTTCAACAAGAATGGAGGAGGCGTGATGGCGGTTGAATGGCGGCATGAAGGCATCCGCATGTGGCAGTTCGGTAGAGACTCTATACCGTCAGATATCAAAGGAAACAACCCAAAACCCGACACTTGGGGTACTGCTGTTGCCGACTTTCCCAACACGCATTGCGACATTGGCACGCATTTCAAGAACCAGAGCATCATTGCCAATATCGACCTGTGTGGTAGTCTTGTTTATCACGTTTGGGACGACTCTGGATGTAAGTTAGCTCATATACTTGTAAGGACATAATGCTGACTATTTTCAGGTTCGGGCAAATGCACTGATCTCGTCGCCAACAACCCTGAAGCATTTGACAATGCGTATTGGGAGTTTGGGGCTTTCCAAGTATACCAGGCAAGTTGAGTCTGAGTTTGTCCAAAGCCGATCGTGTGCTATTTGCTCTTTTGAAAGCGCGGCGTTAAGAACCAAGGGGTCTTCAAGTTGCAATTATGGGATAGGCAGTCATTGCAGACATAAATTCTTTTGCTAAGATTACAGTGTAGACTCGTGGATTCTACATGAGCAGCTCCTCTATGAAGCTCGGGTCTTAAAATACCTGTTAATACAAGTGCCATATCGTCATCTCCATATCTATCCTTGTACCACCTTCGTATATTCAGCGGCAAACATTCCAAAACAGGAGAGTCCGTCTCCCAACGCCGCCCTATGCTCTAGAAATATGATTACCGTAAACTCCCACGTCTGTAGAAAAGCCAAGCGTATTTGTACATCTCTTAACCCGCTCATTCGAACCCCAATTTTGTTTATATCAGCTGCCAGCATCTAGTCGTCCTTGGGTGGTGATCGCATGTATGCATCGATAGCCGCACTGAATGCTGCGAAAGCCAAACAACCACCTGCAGCAGCTTGAGGGCCAGCATTCTTGGCCAGAATACCACCCGTCAAGCATCCTGCGGCGACACTGTTCGTAAGATCGTTCTTCGCTCGCAGGCCTTCGATGCCGCACTCTACGCCGGAGTACAAAGCACCAACTTTTCCGAAGTTCTTGGCCATAGACCATGATCGTGTTCCCATATCCTTGAATCCGATCTTGAGTTGTTGCTTGAGAGGAAGCGATGTGATTGTGCTTTGTGGGCTACCGGGGGCGGCTGTGTGGTAAGGTGTATCGTAGGACATCTTGCGGAGATATTAGCTTGGGATAACGGCTCGAAGTTCGCCATAGAACGTACAGAGGCCATGAACATTCCAAATAAACCACCCATACCGAATCCCATAACTCCCGACATGACTGACTTTCCAAAACAAGACTCCATCGCAGATTGCACCTATATTTCTCAGAGTTAGCTATGCGCCCCGCGAAATCCCGAGTAAGTTGCGCATCCACATACAGCTTTGACGTTGGGATCTTGAGGTCCGCCGATCGCAGGCGGTGCGGCGGCGCCGCCTGTAGGTGTCATTCCCGGGAAGTTCATGGTTGTGATGAGATGAGATGAGGAACACGGTCGATAAAGTGGGAGGGCGGGTTTAGATACGGCCGGATGGACTTGAGATTCTCTGGGGAAATCTTTCGGGAGGATTATTTCTGCCAAGGGCCACCGCCTTTTCGGGGGACGTTGTCGGAGATCCGGCCCCACCATGCCGACTTCGGTGGGCCCGCCCGGTAGAACAATCAATCAGTCCAATTGTTCAAGAGCCAGAAGACATAGAAGAACAAGCAAAGGATCATACGAAGTTGAAGTCACTGACTTATGGGACAATGAAGTCCGGGATTTACATAACTGTTGTTTGTTTCAAATATCACCAAGGCTGTCATAACAAACTGCTGCCCTCAAGTTGTTGCTCTAATAATACATTTCCTCTGGTCAAGTCTCAGCAATCATCCTCCTAGCCACAAATCCTCAAAGCTCAAAATAAAGGTCTCTTCACGCATACCTTTAGCTACAATTTTCGTCCCACTCTCAATCTCCCACTCGTCCTCGTCCAATGTCTGGGTCGTCTTACCTCACTGTGGACCAAACTGTCGTCCATAATCATCCATGATTTGTTTTCTCTGGTTCGGCTGCTGCGAATTGCTTTGACGGGGGACAGGGTGATCAGGAATTTTTCGTCGCTTAGGGGCCTGATTCTGGTCCTGACCACCAGTGTAGCCGCGCTTGCCAGTTTGATGTGATGTCTCACGAGAAGGGGCCGACTTCAGAGGCTGCCTAAAGTTGATGAAAGGAAATGCTTGACGGATAGAAGGTAGGCTCCCTCCCTGAGGTCCTTGAGGTCCCTGAGGGGTCTGCTGAGGGGGCACAGTATATGGCCGAGTCCATGAGCTCTCCTCCTGCCCCCTGGAATGTCGAGCCTGGATATTGCTGTTTCGCGGGACTATGGACATCGATTCTCCAGGGTTCTCGTTCTCTCGAGTTTCAGGTACGAGGCGCCAAAGTCCGCCTTCCACTTTCTCCATGGGCCGGCTCAAGAAGTTGCCTCCAGGCCTAGCAGCACGTACTGTTCTTGGCAGCGGGCGAAAATCGAGTGCATACCTCGCCCTCGGGTCAACTGGGGGTGACTGTTCTTTTTCAAGAGACTGTTGCTGAGCCCCTTCGTACGGAGCAAATGGACGAGCATATGGGGCGTAGGGTGTGCCTGGGCCACTCGTACCAGGTCCAGGTCCATCCTCATCGATAGTAGGCAGTGCATTTCGATTCTCCGCGACTCGAGTCTTGGCTGAATTCTTACCCCGTCGTCTCTTGAGCTTCGACTGCTGGCTCAAAAGCGCAGTAAGTTCAGGGTTTTGAGGGGTTCGCGGAACTGGAGGGGGGCTAGCTGGTGGAGGCGATCTATGGTTCTTGTACCATTCTGTTATCTGTTAGAACCTTGAAATCGAGGGGAGACCGTACCAGACTAACCGATCAAGCGTAGGTGCCGTTCAACAAATGGACCAGCATTCGGAGAAGAACCGCCCTTGACGATGTTCTGGTAGTGATGCTCGTCTATCAGAGTCAGCAGAGACGTTTGAAGGTATTGGAAGCGTGTGGGTAACTCACATAACATGTTCTTAGTATAGTTGCGCTGAGCGATGCCACCAGCATTGTCGTTCATATATTGAGCGCATTGCTCCCAGCTCATGCGTCGATCAGCTGGGTTAGCAGCAGCTACTGAGCGAGGAACAACGACTTCCCAGAGCATTCGTTCTTCGTCTACAGACCAAGTCTTTCCACCCATGGTTGAGGCCCAATGTTAGGATGGACCAAACAAGAGAGGAGAGTGAAGAAACAAGTATATAAAAAGGTGACGATAACGAAGAACAAGAGGCAGAGTATATAAGGCAAGCGACGATGCCTTTATCGAATGGCAGTGCGGAAAGAAGATAGGAGTAAAGAATGAAGATCACGAACGCAGCTTTATAGACTCTCAGGACAATAGATGAGTGATTCAGTCCCGTTTGCATTGTCTGTTTAAGCCATGCGAATGCTTATCAAAGGTCATGTGCCTGTACTGAATGAAGGACAATGGTGTAGGTCGCATTGTGATTCAATGTCAACGTAGAAGTTCGGGCGAGCCGTTTGACTCTGACTTTTCCCTTCGACATATTCCGACATAGCTACTCCTCAAAGATGCTGCGGGGTTCAGGAGCACGAATACCCCTAGCAAAGAGGAAAGAAGCTAAAGGCCGTTCCAGTCTCGAGAACTAGTGTTGTCAGTTGTTGCCAGTTGTTGTCTTATGACGATTTATCGTCTGTTGAGGGGCAGACAGCGACTCACGATACTCTTCTTTTCCAGAGGTATTACTCCGTCTTTCACCCAAAAACCCCACCCTCCTGTCATATTTGCAAGCATCATGTCGGTCGTCAGTCTATCACCGACGAACGCAACGTGTGCAGGATCCGTCACTCCTGTCTCTGGGTGCTTTTTGAAATATTCCATGATCTCCTGGCCACAACCTGGCTTCTTGACCGAGTGCGACAGCACAGTGATTCCTGTGTTCTCTTCAACCTCTGCAGCTAGCTTCAAATTCTTATCCCATGACGTTGCTCCAGCAGTATTTGACACCACAAGCAACTTGCGACCAGGATAAGCCAACCTTAACTTTTCAAAGTGAGACTATGCTCCAATTTAGCAGACAATCTCGAGTATCAGGCGGGGTACAAATTATAGGCACCTTGTAAGAATCATACACTTCAATACTATCAGGATAAGCAAAGCAATCGTCTTTGTCGAGAACCACAGCCTTGATCTCTACTTTTCGACCATCTTTTTGCAAGCCTTTTTCAAGAGGAATCGGCAAGTCATTGAAAGTTGAGACTGTGTGATGAGGCAGACACAAACTCGGCTTAAGTATAAGCCGTGTGACATTTAACGAGGCCGATAGATTTAGATTCAACATCGTTCCGTTGTCTATAAAATCTGTATAATTGGAGGGAGCATGTGAATGAATAATGAATTGTCGTTGGAAGTGAAGCTCGCGCCACATGCATTGGCGCCACAGGCGCCACTACCAATTTAGCAGACGCGTTACTAGGAGTTACCACGCGCCTGGGCCCTGTATTCATTTTACCCATTCCAGTAACAACATCAACAATTACAAAAAGTTTGGCTCTCGGGAAACTCAAGTGGTTCCGCCAGCCTCAGCGATCACACAATGCCTCCAAAAAAGGCAGTACCTGAGCCTGATACTCAACAAGATCCTCCAAGATCCTTACGAAAACGAGGGCACCAAGATCTCGAATCCATTCCCGAAAGCGACCTCGAAACATCACCAGTAAAGCGACAACGAAGTGCAGCTCATCATTCACCCAAAGTCATAACCGGAACGAATGGTCATACTGAAGCTATACACCGAGATGTGATAGGAGACAGTGATGCAAGCTCATCCGAATCATTATCAAGAGTCGACCCAGATGAAACCCCTAAACCTGCACCAAAACGACGAGGGAGACCACCAAAGAAGGCTGTGAATGGCGAAACTCCCACACCGAAAGCAAACCGTACTGCTCTTTTTGAAACGCCAAACAAGAAAACGCCCATTGCTCTGAATGGAGCAACACCTGGAGGAGCTGATAGATCTGCTAAGCGAAAGAGTACGAGAGCTCTCATAGAACATGTTGTTGGCGATGACCTTACGGATGAGGAGGAATACGATGGCCTTGCGCAGCAAATCTACGAATCTAGTGAAGACGAAGAAGCGCTCGAGGGCGACATTGCCATTTCCACAGAAGCATCAGGTATAGATGAAGCTGCGACACCTTCGAAATCGACACCTCGCCGAAAAGCTCAGCGGAAAGCACCAGCTCGATCTCCAACTCCTCCTCGCGACTTGCCTCCTCACGAATTATACTTTGCGCACAACAAACCTGGGCGCGCGAAGACTTCGAATAATACTCTGGGATCACTCGCTCTACTCACACACGATGAATACTTTACTATTATGCGAGAAACCCAGGATCACCATGAGGCCGATATCGAATTTCTGGAGAGTCTACATGCCGAATCATTCCCGCAATGGGCGTTCGAGTTATCGCAAGGGTTCAGTTTGTGTCTATATGGTTATGGCTCGAAGCGACGTCTCCTGCACAAGCTTGCTGGTCACTTGTACTCTTCCATTAGGAAGGAGAAGGGGGATAAGATTGTTATAATCAATGGTTACGCCCACAATACCACTATGCGCGAGGTATTGAGCACAATTGGTGCGGCTGTTGATCCAAGTCACCGCATTCCTCTAACGCAACCTGCCGTCATGGTCCCTGCTATTCTATTACACCTTGCCACAACGTCGTCAACATTGACTCTTATTGTTAACTCAATCGATGCAGCACCTCTTCGTAAATCTGGCTCGCAGTCTGCTCTGGCACAACTCGCGGCGCATCCTCAAATAAGGCTGGTATGCTCAGCTGATACACCAGACTTTGCACTACTGTGGGACATTGGTGTGCGGTCTGCATTCAATATGGTGTTCCACGACTGCACGACCTTTGCCCCATATGGTGCCGAGCTGGATGTTGTGGATGAGGTACACGAGCTTCTCGGGAGGAATGCTCACCGAGTCAATGGTAGAGAAGGCGTTGCGTTTGTTTTACGAAGTTTGCCCGAAAACGCCAAGAATCTGTTCCGCCTCTTGGTGGGCGAGGTGCTCATTGCTATTGAGGAGGAGGGCGACAGCGGCGATGAGCCAATTGGTGTTGAGTATCGAATGGTGTACAACAAGGCCGTGGAAGAGTTCATCTGCAGTTCCGAGATGGCTTTCCGAACCCTGCTGAAAGAGTACGTTCATTATCACCTCCCGTTACACAATTATGACTAACAACGACTAGATTCCACGACCATCAAATAATCACGAATATGAAGGACGCTCTGGGAACAGAGTTGCTAAGCTTACCGTTTAGAAAAGACGAGCTAGAGGCAATCCTGGAGGATCTCATGTCATAATGTAAAACCAGTGTAACATATAGAATCGGAAGCATAACAGAGGTGCATGGGCGCTGGTGTCGGGAGAGCATAAGATATCATGAGAGAGTTGAGTTACATTATTGTAATTGGAAAAGGGGTATAATTAAAACATATAGGGAAACAAATACCCTAAATTGAGACTATCTTGAAGTCTGTCATGAACATTACGTCGTCTATGCAGCCGTCTGCCATGTCTTGCTCTCTATATCAAGCATCAGTCCTGAAGAAACCACCGGAACGCCACCTTTGATGTACTTTTATATCAAACACCGAGGCTTTTCGCACATGTCCACAACACCACTGGTACGATAACGTTGTCGTTCCCGCCAGTAAGAACAGCCTCCGTCAAGCTCGCCATGGATGCGCACATCGCAGCATTTCGTGCGCCAGCAATCAATCCAGGCTGTTCACCTGCAGCAGGCCAACCACCGATTCTCAGCCACATACTAGCAGCACCAAGTCCCAGCACGACAGCCACAGCGAAGGCGACGCTACCCTCAAGGCTCTTACCGCCTCCCCAGAGCCACTTCCGACGTCCATATCGACGGCCGATAAGAGAAGCAGCTGCGTCTCCTAAACCCACGCAGATGACTCCGGAGACAAGACTGACATCTCGAGTTGTGACTTCCCAGCCAGAGAGGTAGCCAGATCCAGAGCGTGGTAGAGAAGCAAGGCCCAGCCAGAGAGGAATTGCGCACCCGATTAGAAGAAAGATGTGCGAGATGACAACTGGACCACGGAAGTCTCTGCCGTCGACGTATGGTGCTAGGAATGAGGCAATAGGTTTTGACAGTGGAGGTAGTTGACTTGCCCGCAGAAGATCCAGAATCAAGAAGACCGCAAGAATTAGAGACAGGGCAAGAGCTGCATACGTGGGATCGACAAAGGTTGCGGGCAAAAACATGCCAACCATCATAAAGTGGAACACCTTCCGCCGTGTATCTACCTCATAGATGTCCTTCAGACGGAAGACGATAATGAGCCCCAGAATCAAGATGCCCATCCAGTAAGCACTCAACAGAAGTCGAGTGTTTGCTTCTCCAAAGTCGTTATGGCGGACGTGCTGTACCCAACCAGAGTGGCATTGCTTGTCTTCTGTGAGATCGATTCGTGGGGGGAGGCAAATCCATCTTTCTAAGTTCAGACTGACAACTTGGTATCGGAACCAAGACCAGTCGCCAAAGAGATATCCCAAAGCCCAACCAATAGGCTCATTGCCATCCAGGGCATACCATTGTACATAAGTTCGAATGCCACCAAGGATGATAGCTATGATACTCAAGTAGACGTATCCAGCATAAAGCCATTTCCTCAGAGTCGCTTGCTCTTGAGTAAGCTTGAAGAAGGGCCGAACGGACAAGGAAGTTGCTCGCTTTTTGCGCCCTGAAGGGGTATGCGTCGCGTTACGTCGGTTCCCATGATCAAGGTGTGGTAAGGTATGTCTCCGTGCAACAGACCAATTTCCGAAAGCATCTGCAGCCGTGGGCGAAGAGGGAGCACTATCGGGTTCTGCTGGGTTCGGGAAGCTTGGTCCAAAGGTTCGAACTCGAGTAGGCTTCTTAAACAATGAGCCTGGCTCGTCCTCGGATGAGCCAATGGTATCGTACACAGCATCCTCATACTCTGGTCTTAATAATTCGTGCCTCAGCCGTCGTAGCGAGAAAATTTGTTGGAAGCTCTTCCAGAGTGGCGGCCGCTGGGAGACTGACACTCTCCGAAATCTCCATTTCGGCACTCTGGCCAAAGCAATTCCCCAGCTTATGACACGTCCACAAAAGAAGAGGAGAGAAAGTCCGCCACCCCACAACAGGGCTTTGAGAATCAAAACCTGGGGTGAAGAAGCTAGAAGCAAAACGTTGATAAGTGCGATTGACAGGAGCTGGAGCTCAGCCGTCAAGAGACTGGTTGTAGTGAGATAGTGCAATGTCACACACAAAGTTTGGTGAAGAGGATAGAGTAGAATCGCTGTTTCTCCTGAAATAAAAGATTCCGGGTGCTTGCTTTCGAAGTATTCACGCTGCTTTGGGCTCCAGATTAATGGAATGCAAGTTAGGCCCCATGCCAGTACATCATATGTAGCATAAGGATCAACCTTGGGAATAACGCTCTGGGGAATGGAAGCAAGGCTCAGAATAAGGTTAGGTAGAATCGCTGCCGGGTTGCTTGACGAAATAAGAAGCGAGACATATAGAGTAATCGCCGAAGGGTATAATATGGGAGCGGGGTCGAAGTGCGCAGGCAGCTCGAGAGGTATTGGGTGAGATGGTGTCCTGTTACGGTATGCCCAAGCGACGACTCGGACAGGATACAGAGCGAGTAGTCCCGCATATACAAGGCCACAGAGTAGAATATCTATGATGGTTAAGTCAAGGTTATAAGAAAGAAGGCAATGCGCATACCTTTTCCCCAGATCTTTATGAGCTGCAATACCTGGGAATTTGAAGCTACCATGAGACCCAGCGCTAAAACAATGCCAGCCTCAGTTATGCGTCGAGCAACGACTCTTCTTCGTTTTTTGAGGGCTTCGAGCAGACGTTTCGTTTCCGGTGTCTCGGTAGGCATGGGCGGCTTGTCTACGGTGCGAATGACATGACCATCAAGAAGCACCGGTGACGGAAGAGGTGTTGAAGAGCCAGACAGCGGTTCATTGAGACCTCTTAATCCTTTGTGCAGATTGGCTTTTGGCGCCGGTAAGCCTTTTAGATAATGTTCGTCGTCAGCTTCGGAGCCACTGTCGCTGGTCTGCGGCGAGTCCTTGAGAAAACTTGGCCATGTAGTAGGCGAGTGTTCGTGGGGAGCATCGTCACTGGTCTTGGCGGTTTGCGCTTGGCGGTTCCTCAGTGTAAAACGATCCGAGAGATGCGGAAGGTCTGTATTCTGGTGATGGTACGGGTGAGGCGATCGCGATCGAACTCGAAGGCTGTCTTGTTCGTGGGGGTCGAGGGTATTTAAAGAGTCGGGGCTGAGATGCTCTGTCATGACGAGGGTGTTCAATGTACCTCGATATCGATCATGGGAAGACAACAGGGCTGCGTATGCGCCTCAAACACGTTTCGAGGAGATTGTCGCAAACAAATGGATCAAATTGATCAATAACGAGAGTGAGAATGGTTTGAATCGGAGACTATTCCTGTCAGTGGAGTTATCTCCACGTCGTCGATTTTGTTGGAAGAAGCTCGAGCATCTGTCCTCCACATGTGACAGTGGACTTGTCCATCGGGTGTTTCGTCAGCTAACTTCAACCAGCATGCATAAATAAGGCACGGCCACTCATGAGCCACGTCAATCGATAGTGGCTTTCGGGAGCAAGAAAACTTTGGACCTTGGCTTCAAGTGCTAAAAGTAATTAGGCAAGAATCCTGCTAAACTTATACTAGATTTACTCTAGTCTTTTTATCACTTGGCATTGAAGATCTCGAGTTTTCTTACCTCCCTTGGAGGGGCTCAATACCTTATCATATGCAGGTAACCTCATCCGGTTTCAACAAATTCACTATCGAATTGATCAAGTCGACAGAAATACCCTGTAGCTATGAGGCAAATATTCAATGACAATTAAAGGATTGATAGATCCAACCACTTGTTTTGATCTTTTATTCCCTTGATGTTTCTTACCAATTTCTAAATGCTTTGAATACTGATATTGTAACATTCCAGTTCCGTCGCTAAATATCTCCTGGCTCAATAAAACTCCTTGACTCCATCCCTTATCTTGGTGAACAAACTCAAATTGTTTTTCCTATCCCTTGGAGAGCAGGAGAAAGATGTAATGAACCAAAATTACATGCACAACCTTCTTTAATGGGTGTATGGGAAGAGAAACATACAATATTGTCTCGTTTACAGATGGATATAACGAGAAAACAGTTATGACGATACCGACAACTCAACAGCACCAGAACAGTGAGTGCCACTATCAATCAGATCGTATCGTACGTCCGACGGATCGAACCACTGGGGCTTCTGAGTGGTCTAAATTTAGACATACATTCAACCTTCAGCCAGTGGGACGCCTCAGCTGTCTCCCCACGTCCATCCTGGACCTTCAGCACACGCAGGCAGGCAGTGCAGCAATCGCCGTCCAGTCTAAGGTATCCAGCATTTACAAGGATGATACATACGTCAACTGGACCTTGTTGGTTATATCGGATGAATGGTCTACAACCTATATCCGCCGATTCAACAACAGTAAGCCATTTAGCCATTGCCAAATAAAACCATTATCTTTATACCGTAAGTCATAGCTCAAAATCGAGTAGTTAGTTAATAAGAGTTGAGAGTTGGATTCAAGACCCAAAAGTCAACTTGCTACTTACTTGTCTCGAGACAGTTGCCCTTTGACAGCAATTTGTCTCTGATTGTGGTTTCTGGTTGGTCTATCGACTGGTACTAGGCCTCTATGGCTGCATTGGCGCGTCTCACAACCAAGACACATCTCGTAAGTGTGCGTGCTGGCTTACCGTCATTCAGAGGAGACATTAATACATAAAACACAATTAGTGTGTATTTCTGCTCTCACAAAAGGCTGGAGTTTCATGCTCCAGATTTGGGTGTAGTGACTCGAACAGCGATTTGGTTAATCGTTACAGCTGAGGTTACAGCGCAAACATGGCTGCATATGACCCAATGGAATTTCATCTGTGCCAGCCATTCCCTTTTTTCAGATGCGCTGGTCCACGTTGGCGGAATCGACTTTACGGATAACGAGACAGGCCGCGTGGAGCTTTGTGAATGAATGACACGATGTTGGCTGAGCATCATCTCGCAGCAACTGATCATCAACGGTCAGTAACAATTCAATTCTGACACAGAATTGTTGAGCCGCCAGATCCGGTTGCGTACATCATTTCTGCTTGGCACAAAATTTGCTTCGTTTGGACGGACACGCCGCCGGAGCCAAGGACTGTGCACGTTTCCGTACTCCATCTCATGACAAAAAAGCACCAAAAATAAGGATCAACCGAAATTCCCCATCGTATTACTCCGTACAGTTTGATATTGCGCATCTCCGTCATCGCAGTTGGTGAATTTGTCGATCCGTCATACGAACAAAGAAGTTGGCACGAATAATCAAGTTCAGAGTTGAAAGATATCACACCTGGTCGCTTATCACGACAATTAAGAGCAACCATTCCAAGTCTCAAACTTGGCGTATCACAGAACAAAGGTTCATGGCCAAACATCAGCAACGAGTTTCACGCAGACAAACTTGCTTGATGATCGATATGCATCTTTGCTGCACATGGGTGATCGATCATACGCCAGACCAGGTCAATTGATTGTGTTCATAACCGCAGCCCCAAGTTGCAAGACACGATCAACGCTCCGAAAGGGTTGGATTAGAGAAGATGAAGATGCAAAGACAACACCAATGTCAGGGGCAGGGTTCAGGGGACTAGTCAGGTGGGTCAAACATGGAATGAGGATCGGGGCTGCGGGGCCATGCGGGCAAAAAAAAGCATCATCTTGGGACCAATGGCTTGGGCCCGAATGTTGACCCGCCTCGATGCTCAGCTTTTTATGGCGATTCCTCGTATTCACCTGGGAACGAGGCGATTTCTCACCCCTTCTTGCCCTTCTGCTGTACTCTACCCTTCCTCTCCAATCTGTCAATTGACATGACATACTTCCCATGGGTCTCAGGAGCTTTTTAAAGAATACGAAGAGCAGGACGATGGGCTCATACGGAGAAAATCACACAATGCTCCTCTTATACAAACCCGTCCGTCTGCTGTTACATCCACAGTGACATCACAAAGCTCATGAAGCTCCGTATCTTAGCGGCGTATGTACGGGTTGATGAGGCGCCGCCGCCGTCTGAGCAACGGAAGGACAGGTACCAGGGGGTCAACGGATGTGGTAACGGTGCCCCCATCGACAAAAATACTCGTGCAACCGTTCACATGGTGATCAAGTCGAACGAACGCCTGTGCAGCAAGAACCAAGACCCAACCATACCAAAGGTGGTATATCGGAATTGTGACAACCGACTTCTGTTGATGGCCCAGCTTGTATCGGCCAATAATTACTAAACAATGGCTGAAACCTTTATTAAGTTTCTATAGCAATTGGATGTTCCAAGAATGAGCAGTTGTGCCCTTGTTATCAGACAGTCAGTGCTTCAGCTCATCTCTGGTCAACTTCAGGTCAAGCAGTCAGCACGCCTCATGTCTTGGACTGCCCTCCACTGTGTTTACTGACATGAAATGAGGGCTACACAGGCAGACAGGCCTTGTTGAGCCGCCTTTGGGCACCCAAACTCCACCAAAGCCCATCCCTTCCAGGCTCCCCGGGCTGCTCAGAGCTCAACCCGCCCTTCCCTCTGGCCTCTGCGACTGGGTTTCCAGTTGGCGGAGGTGTAGCCGGCCGCCGGCTGAACTTGGCGGGACGACAGAAGCGCTAGACGAAGCCTAGCTTTTTGTCTAGTGCCCGGGTGGCTGTCGTTAAAAACTGCAAGCGGCTCCCCCCAAGCCTAAAAAAGAAACACGCATAGCGATTTTTGTCTAGATCTCCAACAACCTTTGGCCTTTGCCACTCAGCAGACAAAAAACAAAAGTCACAGCAGCAAATAAGAAAACAGCTTACTTGGGCCATTGTGATAGTTGTCTGCAGCTCAGCCTCCTCTTGCCAAGACTAGTCTAGGTCTCGGGGCTTTTAGCAGGACAGAACAGATCCCCTCATCTACCCACGATTTCACCACCACAGGCTGCATTTAACACCAAGCTCTCTCTTCCTCACCCTGAACTTGAGTTCAATCTCGCAGTTGGTTTGACGTGACGGACTCGGCTCGTGTAACACCCATCACTCACTCCACTGCCTCCACTTCCTCCACTCCCTCGCTCACACTCCGCAACGCCTCGGTCGACTGTCAATTGCTTACAGTACCGTACCGTACCGTACCGTACCGGCAGGCGGCACACCATTCGTTTTCTTGGTCCCTTTTGCTTCTCTCATCCTCACAACACCCAGCTGTGTCTCCATTCATAGAACTGAGCAGACTCCTCTCTCGTACGCTAGAGCCACCTCCTTGTCTGCTTGGCACACGACACTCTTCATCATCGATAAAGGGAATCACCCCTCTTGCCGGTTGTCGTCTGCACGTTCTTGAACCCTTGCTTGCTTGCTGCACTGTCTTCACCACTCACCGTCTGGGATCTCGCCTCCTCAACCTCACCACCTGCTCTCAGCCAGTCGTCTCTCGTACCGTCCCCAAATAGCAAACCCAAAAAAAGCTGCCATCTGTCTTGGGTCCGCAATTCTGGACTATTTTCAGCCGCTAAACGTCCTCTGCATATCCGTCTCCAGTCTTCTTCAGGCCTGATATCACCCTGCTCAACTTACAAAACTCAACCTCCTCCCTTCCTTCAAACCTCCTCACTCACTTCTACATCATGGCATCTGTCGACATCAAGAACGACTACAGCATGGAGGCAGGATTGTTGAGCACTGACCGAGAAGAGAGGACCATGTCGTCAAAGGAAGCACTACTCCAGGATTCGGAATCTGCCCAGACCATCCCAAGGACAAAGACCAGAAGGATATCCCCAGCTGGCAAGGCCTTGATTGCTTTGGCCGCTTGCTGTCTTCTGGGCGCCGGTGTAGCATCCATTGGAGGCGCTACCCGATTATGCCCTGGACATCTCCGCCATGGTGATGTTGGAAAGCATGGTATGAACGCTCATCGACCAAATCTTTCCGATTCCATGGCCCAAATGGTTCGACGACAAAACACACCAGCACCTACCAATACAGAGCAGGGCACTGACCCTACCGATGCCGCTTCTGATGGTGCTTCCAATGCCCCCTCGGGCGGCTCTTCAGGCGGAGCCTCTGGTGGTGCTTCCAACACCGTACAGCAACCCACTGCTACGGCCGATGAGCCCACGAACGAGGCTAGCGAGACTGCTGTTCAGCCTTCCGCTACCGCCAAAGAGCCAACCGACCAGGCCAGCGCCACAGATGAGGCCTCAAACACCCAGGCTCAACCGTCAGTTACTCAGCCATCTGCCACCGGTGAGCCTTCCTCACCCTCGCGCCCTGCGAGCTCAGAACCTGAGGAACCCACCTCTAACCCGGATACAGGCCGACCTTCTGCCACTGCCCAACCTACCAAGGACTCAGCTACTGAAGCATCTCCTTCTGCCACGGAATCTCAAGAGGAGCCTACTCAGCCTGCATCCACAGCCGCTTCTACACAGCGAACTACCCGCAGGACCACGGAGAACCGACCCTCGTCCACTGGGGACTCTTCCCCTGAATCGACCACCGATGATTCCGAGGCCACTGCCACTGGTACGTCCGTTTCGGGAGAGGAACCTTCTGAGACTGTTCCCTCTTCTCGTGCTTCAACTTCCAATCCTTCTGCTCCTAGTGCTGCAACCTCCACTGCTGCCAGTACGTCTACTCGAAGAACTTCTTTGCCTGATACCTCCTCTTTTTCTGAATTACCGTCCGAGACGGCTTCTTCGGGTGAGACCCTTCAATCCACCGCCCTTGATGATACTTCCACTGTTATCGAAACTGCCACCGTTCCCTCGTCCACTGTCGCCGAAGCTACCACTGTCCTCCCCGATTCAACTTCTGAGTCAGCTTCCGGGCCAACTCAAGAGTCGGAAACAGCCTCCCAGGCTTCAGAGGAGACAGAGACGACTACCGGTATGTGGGACGGACGAGCAGCAACAGGGCTCTTTCCAGGGACATTGCTGCGAATCCAACTCCCCAAACCTGTTGTGATATTACTGTTTCGTGCCATCTCCACAACCTGATGCCTTGACTTCGTGACTTTCGCAAGTGCGCCAAAACTTGAAAATGTCCTTTGACCATTGATTGCCTCCGCGTTGACTACACACTTTTGCAAATGGTTACCATCTGAGCGTATATGCTAACATCAAGACAGACCAGGAAACCGCAACTCAGACAGACGAGGCCTCACGAACCTCAGACGATGCCGAAAGCGCGACTGAGACGAAGTCTGAACGAAGCACTGTGACTGGAACAGGTACCAGACGAACTTCGAGTGCTGTGCCCAAGACCTTCACTTCTACGCTTGAAGATGGTGGCATTACAACCCTGACTTCGACTTCTTGGGTTGAGGTTGTCCCCTCGGCCGAAGCTACTGCTGGCAGCGACCCTGACCTTCAGAACGCCGCTCCTCGATCCGCCAGTTCAGTTCTTGCCGCAGTCGTGGGTATGGTCTTCGGTGGTTTCATTCTCCTGTAAATGGATTATTGACACGTCGACCTCACCTTACACCGAGCGAAAATGTCACGCGGATCCCGTGGCGAACGAACTCGTGGTCTCATTGCGGCCACCAGTTACTTCAGAATGGGTTCATCTTTATGAATATCACGGTCCTTTCTTCATGGGTATAAAATCAGGATAATAGACTTGGGGCCAGCATCAGACGGGATTAATCAATAGACAAGAACTTCCACATATGGTTGTATCTTGGGGGAGATTTTGTTCATTAATGGCGTCCAGCATATATGCCGAACATGGATCGTATTTAAAAATGCATAGTACATGAGCGAATACAAGCATTTGAGTTTGCGTATTTCATTTTCTTTCCCCCTTTCCAAGCAAATCGATGTAGTCATCTTGTGTGTAGTGGTAATGACCTTCAGTCTCTGACACAGGCCCTTGGTGCTTTCAGCCCAGCAAGGGATGAACATTACGCGCCTCCAGGCGTGACCGATTCTGATAATGTCATAGATCAAAGCAGCATATTTCATTTATGAGAATATTTGTTTAATTCGAGGGTATAACCAAAAGCGCCAACAACTCCAATCCATCCGCCTACACATATCCGCCACCAACTCAACGTCCTGTCCTGACATCCTTAACCAGGGCCAATCCTGGGCATATCGTGATGCTCGCTCAATCTCGACAAGTAAGTATTGAGTTCTTCGACACGCTCCTTATGTGTTTTGAGAAGTTCTGGTCGCGAGCTTGAAGACTCGGCGAGTTTGAGCAGCTATAGACTTGTTAGCATGATTTCAACAATAGAAGGCAACGAAAGACTTGCCCTCTTCTTTTTTATCTCTTCGTGGCGTTTTTGAGCCTCCGTCTTTGGAACTTCGGTTTTGTCCTCATCATCATCATCGTGAGGCTCTTGCTCCTCTCCATCCACGCTCTTCTTTTTCTTTCTCTTCTCTTCGTCCTTGTTTCCAGTATCGAGGTTCTTCTCAAGATCGGTCTTGTCGCGCTTCTTCTTTTTCTTGTGTATTTTGGCGCCCTTGAGTTTTAGGGCACCGCCGCCACCGACAGCAGCATAATCGTCGGAGCCCATGGTGTTATGGTGCTTTCGAAGGGTTGTTGGAAAGGCGATGATTGTGGACTCGACGTTAACGGTAAACGAAGTGACTAATCAATATATGGCGGTGCAAGTGGCTGGGTCCCACCGAATAGGCTAGAGCGGTAATGTGTTTCTGATCTATACGCGGAAGGGAAAAGCGAAGCAGCACTTGCATTGACAGAAGCTTCCTTGTGATGAGTTGGGTAAAGCCGACTCCTATCTTTTCAACTTGGCCCTCTTTCTTTGTCCTGTTCCACTATAACGAAGCAAACATTGCCCCTTTTTGGTATTGAATGAAAAAGAGATTTCATGAGCAATCAATCAATTAATTATTGACGAATACGAATACTTTCTTAATTGTGCTTTTATACCCTATCTTTTTAACCTCGACTGCTTCAAAAAGGCTTCAAAACAACTATTCGACCACTGAGATCTCTACGTCACAGATCTTGCTTCCTCACATCCTTCGGCTGCTGATCGCTCAACACATTCATTCCAAGTTTGCGCGACAAACGAACCGCGATGCGTATTAGTCCTTAACAGCTGAAATACTCGAATTGAATACTAGTGGTTCCCCGATTTTGGCGGATTGGTCGATCAACTAGCTGCTGGGAAGAGGGGGAAAGTACAACTTCACATACACCACAATGGCGCCGCCTTACGGACTCCCGTCGAATACGAGAGACTCGCTGGAGCTCGCTTCCTTGGCTAGCTCAAGTCAGCTCAACGAAGAGGGGGCTACAGAGATCTCGTCAAGGCCCAGCATATCGTCGTCGCGGAGACTGTCGCTCGAACAAGATGACCCCCTCGACAGTGCCAATCCTGCAAACAGGATGAATCGATCGTACTCAGTATCCTCGGCTTTTGACTTCTCCGCCAATATGTTCCCTTTAAGCTCTACGGCTGGTGCCGAAGGTTACGCTCCCATTGGAGCACCAACATCAAGATCGAGGCCGAGCGGCGGCTTGGGAGGAGGATCGTTGGAGAAGAACAAGACTTTGACATACTTGAACGGATTGTCGCTGATAGTGGGACTTATTATCGGCTCAGGAATCTTCTCGTCGCCGGGCTCTGTGAGCACAAGGGTTGGGTCGCCTGGTGCAGCGATCCTCGTCTGGATTATTGCGGGTATACTCGCTTGGACAGGCGCTGCGTCGTACGCTGAGCTTGGAGGAGCGATTCCCCTCAACGGCGGCGCTCAAGTTTACTTGGCCAAGACATTTGGCGAGGTGATAGGCTTCCTCTTTACATGGGTTGCCATGTTGGTCCTTAAGCCCGGTAGTGCCGCTATCATCGCCATCATCATGGGCGAATACTTTGTTCGAGCTTTCATCGGTCCTGACGCTGAGCATGTAAGCCCTTGGATCAACAAGGCTGTTGCGCTTATAGGACTGTTCATTGTAACGTTCTTGAACTGTGTGTCTACAAAGCTCGGCACACGTGTGAACGATACGCTCATGTTTATGAAATTTATCGCTTTGCTGGGCGTCACCGTCACTGGTGTTGTCGTTGCCATCACAGGAAAGACCCTCAAGGGCAAGTCGGAAGTTGAGTGGAAGCCGCATCAGCTTTTTGAAAACACATCGACCGACATGTCTGCTTGGGCTCTCGCCCTTTATGCCGGTCTTTGGGCATATGATGGCTGGGACAATGTGAGTGGTACCAGTCAAGTTTGCAAGTCTCGATAACTGACATAGTCTAGACAAACTACGTCGTTGGGGAGTTCAAGAACCCAACTAAAGACCTACCTCGAGTCATTCACACAGCCATGCCTCTGGTCATCCTCTGCTATGTGCTAGCTAACATCGCCTACTTCCTTGTTCTACCTCTCGAGAGCATGGATGGGTCCAACACAGTAGCTGTCATGTTTGGCAACCGAGTGTTTGGTTCCGTAGGCTCACTCATTCTCGCACTCATCGTTAGCGCCAGTTGTTTCGGTGCCCTCAACTCTTCGACTTTCACCTCCAGTCGTTTGGCATATGTAGCTGGGAAAGAGGGCTACATTCCTTCGATCTTTGGCACTATTGGTATTGGGGGCAGCCCACACGAGCACGAACTCAGCACGCAGCGTACACGAAGTTGGTTCACGCGCAAGATGCGCAGAACGTTCGGCGATGAAGACGCTGGACTGTTTTATACGCCAGTCTATGCACTCATTCTCAACGCTGTTCTTACAGTTGGTTACGTGGTTGTTGGAGAGTTCAGCACTCTAGTCACCTTTTATGGCGTTGCAGGCTACACATTTTATTTCCTCACAGTCCTGGGTCTAATCATCCTACGTGTGCGAGAGCCGGGACTCGTACGACCGTACAAGACCTGGATCACGACGCCCATTATTTTTTGCTGCGTGAGTCTCTTCCTCCTCAGCCGTGCTGTCTTTGCACAGCCTTTCCAGACTATCGCCGTCGTATTCTTTGTGGTGGCTGGTGTGCCTGTTTATTTCTGGCGCATTAGAGGGCGAGACGAGCAGGTCTTGAGACGGAGAGGACAGCCCAGCGAGGAAAAGAAGTGGTGGCAATTCTGGAAATGATTGGAAAAAATAGCATGGATTGGGAGAGTTGGCAACGAATTCATGTCATGAATGGTAAAATTATGGTCAGCCATATAGCGCTTGATGATGGCTCATAACGAAGCATACCAAAAATAGCGAGAAATTTTGTATTAATAGCAAAGTAAAAAGACAAAGAACAGCAGCATATTTCTGCTTGGCTTCAGTTTAGCGGTAGTCATTATGAGTGAATGTGTAAAATGGCTGTTGACGTGCAGACAGCCCGATGCCTGCTGCATTGTTGGGGTGATTATAGGAACCAAGAAGGAGAATGAAAAGATAGGACTCATTGATTTCTTCTGACAAAGGTAATTCATCTATATGTGTTACATCAATTATCACCCTCTTTTTTTCGGCATGTATTTATCGGATATTGAAAGGTTCAGGATAGATTAGTCTTGGTCCCAAATATTAATGCTATTTGATGGAGATCATCAAGTAAACTAATTGATAGCTCAATAGATGAAGGGAGGCTTTTCACGGCATCTTGTTAGGATCACTGAAGACAAGACAAAAGGAGGTAGAACTTTAACAAATTGTATTATCTGCAACGCTGATTGCTTTTGACCCGCGTCTATAATGCAGTTGTTGTAAAACTATTCATCATCATGTACAAATCATTTCTTCCATTCTCTCAATACATTTATTTCTTCTCACGCTGACCATAGGCCTTGGTGGCATAGTCACCCTGGTGGACGATAAGGTCCTCAGGCCTGTAGTCGTGGCGGCCAGAGAGGTAAGAGTCGATGATGGCCTTGGTACCGTTGGCATATCGGATCTGAGCGTCCAGAGAAGTACCGGACATGTGAGGAACCATGGCGTTACCGCCACCCCAGTTGTTCTTGGCGGTTCGCAGAGGGTGTTCCTTGGGAGCGGGCTGGTGGTCCCAGACATCACCACCGTAACCGGCGAGGTGACCAGACTTGAGAGCGGCAGCAACGTCCTCCTTGACGACGATGGCACCACGGGCAGTGTTGACGAGGTAAGAGCCCTTCTTCATCTTGGCGATGAGGTCCTTGTTGAAGAGACCCTTGGTCTTCTCGTGGAGAGGGCAGTTGATGGTGACGATGTCACACTGAGCGAGCATCTCCTCGAGGGTGTCGACGCGACGGCAGCCAATCTCCTTCTCCTTCTCGGGAGAAAGGGGCTGGTAGTCGAAGTAGAGGAGCTCCTTGCAGTCGAAGGGCTTGAGGCGGCGGAGGACACGCTCACCAATGCGGCCGACGGCGACGGTACCGACAACCTTGCCCTCAAGATCGAACTCCTGCTTGGCAGCGTGGGCAACGTTCCAGTCACCGGCCTCGATCTGCTCGTGGGCAGGGACGAAGTTGCGGATAAGGACGAGGATGGTCATGAGAACGTGCTCAGCAACGGAAACGACGTTGGAGCCAGTGACCTCAGCAACGGTGATACCACCGTTGGTCTTGTTGGCAGCGTTGAGGTCGACGTGGTCAGAGCCGATACCAGCAGTGACAGCGAGCTTGAGCTTCTTGGCGCGAGCAAGACGCTCAGCGGTCAGGTAACCAGGGTGGAAGGGAGTGGTGATGATGATCTCAGCATCCTCGAGCTCCTTGTCGAAGGTAGAACCCTCACCGTCCTTGTCGGATGTGGTGATGAGAGTGTGACCTTGGTCCTCGAGCCACTTGCGGATACCGAGCTCGTTCTCAGTGGTACCGAGAAGGAGGGGTTGCTATGAGACAGGTTAGTTGTCATGAAACCAATTGGCTGAGGAGCAGTGATTTGAAGAGTGATTGAGGGGTTGATGATGCAGTGTTCAGACACTGGGTGTAAGTTGGGTTGCATTGTTGCTCAGACCCATGCATTGTATACCACAAGAGTGGCACAAGCTAAACAATGCCACCCAACTATCACTTCTCGATGTCTTTGCATGTTGCCCAGACATTGCCCCGCATCATTGGGCTGGATGTGGCTGATTCTCATGTAG
This sequence comes from Fusarium secorum, assembly GCA_013363185.1. NCBI lineage: Eukaryota > Fungi > Ascomycota > Sordariomycetes > Hypocreales > Nectriaceae > Fusarium > Fusarium secorum. The sequence continues at coordinate 36,379 of JABEEM010002064.1, read as the reverse complement.
TGAGACCATTTCCCCGCGTTTGAGATCGACAAGCACGGAGGGATGGTGTGTGGGGAGTTGTTTGTGGTAGTCGGTAGATATGAGAGTTGAAGGCAGAATCAACGACCATTGGAGATAGTTGATAGAGAATCAAGAGGAATTGGGCTGAAATAAAGAAAATGGTAAAAGACATACATCCTTTGCGTGCTGACCACCGTCGTAGAGAACTGCAAGAACCTTGACCTGTTTGATGTGTTAGTTGATGCTCAAGAGGATATAGAGATATAGATGGGAGGAATGCTTACCATTTTGGCGGTTGTGAAAAGGGTTTACTGGTTAGAGGAAGAAGTAAGAGAAGAAGGAAGAAAGATGATGATGATGATGAGAGTGAGGAGGAGAGAAAGTAGGATACCGAGGGTCCAATGCCAGATATTTATGCTCTGGAAATGAACGCGCCATGGCTATGTATCTTGTCACCAAGTAACGGGCACCGGCGTCTGATCGAGCCTGTTACAACAAGGTATGCTCTCCACAGTTAGAAGAGACAAGACAAAGATGGCACAGCCAAGGTTCCACGTCTCACGCACACTCGCACGCACTCACACTCACACAAGCACAAGCACCGTAGTGCTGCGCTGTAATGCTTGCGTTCTCGCCATGAACGGAACTGGAACCGTGGCACGGGCAGGGGACGGTGTCTCTCAGACAGCGAATCTCCATCGATCCCGCGAACCCCGAAGGTGTCGGCATCTGAGGGGTGGTCCCATGTGTGTACGTTATGGAGTACTCTATCAGCTGTGGGCGTCAAAGTCTGGAAGCATTCTCCATCGCGGTAGGTTCTCTGTGGAGGCGACAAGGGACGAAACTGGCAGCCGTAACGAGACCGGACATTGAATATCGAGCTGTCAATTCCATCAGGTACTTGGCCAGGCTGCTATTTCGAGTGTCTGTGGCCTGTATAATTCACGGCGACCGGCCTGTAACCCGCTGGATGCCGTCCCAACTAACACGCTCGCAGCCGTAATAGTACTGTAGAGAGCGGGGGAGGGGGGAGGGGGGAGCGCGTGCGACCACACACTTGGAGGGGTCTTACTCGAAGAGGAAAGTATGGGCAAATGGGCGAGAAGCTCCTCGTCCATGATACGGGGCATATCTCGGTGTTCGGTGTTGGATTGACTGGGGGAGAGCTCGAGAAGGGCAAAGTGGAGGATAAGAGCTAGAGCTGTAGACCAATCGCGTGTGGCCATCTTGCTTCAGGCGTGGTCTCCAAGGTTGCCTCTTTCGGCACCCACAGAGCGGGGGTTAAAGCCGCCAACCTCTTCAAGTCAACGGCAGCTACGGTACAAATCTCCGTCTCTAGGGTATACTCTGCTGTGAGAAAGAAAAATTAAAGGTGATGCTGCGTCTCCAAGAGACTCCAATTGAGAGAAAATTAAGTTAGTTTGTCTCTTGGAGAAGAATACAACATTCTAGGGAAACATTGTCCGAGGCGATGCGATGTGATACTGACGATGGTGTAAGTGGGGGACATGCTATGATGGATGGATGGATGATGCCGTAACAGCTACAACTACACCACAGCAACCGTACCTAAACGACTTGCTATTGAGTAATTGGGCTCCAATTATCGCTACGGAGTCGTCAATTGTGGAAAACTGCTACTCGGAAACTGTTATCGATGATGCAGTTGTCCACAGATGGACCGACTCTCCACTGAGGCTCTGATATCGTACATACGTAGATTGCCTCATTTACACTTTACAAGGACTTGCTTTTCCCTCTCAATCATTGATATCTCTAGTATGCCTCGACCGGTGAATGATACCTAGTAAGACTTTCATCGTCTCATGACTGTACACTATGCCTTGTCATAAACTCATATGCCTCAAAATCTGATTTCCGTCGCTATTCGGTATCCCGCCATCCATCCGTTTTTAGCCCCCGAAACTCCTCCTGACCCATAACTCCGGCTACGGTCACGGATGCGGATGCGGGGTGGCCTCTTCCGCACTTTCATCTCCGGAGCTTCAGTGAGATTCGACCAGAACCGCCACATGATGATGGCGACGAAGCCAAGCTTTTTCGGAGTCGATCTGTTTTGTTGGTACAGTTGTTTTGCATCTCGAGTATTTGCCTCCTTGGTTATTTCCCCGCATTCTCGTATTCTTGAGCTTGAGAACCTGCAGGTAAACAGCTCACTGTCAAAACATGCGTATAGCTTCACACGACGACAGTAAACAGCTTAACATGAGTAGCATAACCTACTCCGCACAACTTGCACATCATCCAATACTTAGTTATCTCTTTCATGAAAAGAATATAAATCTGATATGGTGAAATTCATATTATTGCATCCCTCTAAAATATTGGCATACCTACCTACCCTGAATCTTCGGACAACCGGCCTCTATTAAACCCTCAAGGTTCTTCCTCCTAATTCCCCTACCTCTCTTCTCGTTGTGATCCCATTCAGAATCTGTCCCACAACGCCGTATCATCTCCGACCTGTCACCCAAAACCCAAGTTAGCGTAGCCTGAGGCTGCCAAAGTTGCCCCAGACGTGAGTTATAGTGTTGGCGTTTTCCCCCGCTGCCGGAGGTCGAAGCCGGCTTCGGGAATATACCTCGCATCCGTAGCAGCCCGGCGTCTTCTAATGTCCTCGGATCAAGGACTCACGCTTCATCGGCGAGGAAAGTTTGGAGGTCAATGAGGCTCAGTGAGATAACTTGAATGGCTGGAGGGATTTCAGTCTAACCGTGCTCTGCTCTTCAGCTTCTAACATAGAATTTCAGTTGAAGCAACACCTTTTCCTCGATACTCCACGAGAACTCATTAACCATATCTTACAGCAAAATGAAATCCATTGTCCTAATTTTCATCGCAGAATGTCGTTCCATCCATAATGCTTGAATGTCGAGCCCCAGACCGTGATGCCGTCCCACAAGCCGTCTACCTCTTTATCCCATCCGTAAAGCGCCAGCCCATAAATCATACCATACCTGTCATAAAATAAACCCAACCCTACGCTGCCCAGTCGTCATGAAGCAAATACGACGACATTAGACCGTACCTTTTAACAAATATGAACTTACATCAGAAACCCAAACAACAGAGGGGCTGGTATCGGTATGGGAGCTCCATCATCATAGTCATCAAAATCACTCGAGTTTCCCTCACCCCATCCGTCTTCCCCATCTTGCTCCCCTTGATCATTTTCATCTTCTTCGTCTTCATCCCCATCCCCTCCGCCCATGTAGGGAGGGAAGAGCTCGAATGGAACTCCATCGCTATCGACGTCATAGTAATCTGGATGATCGTCAATCTCATCACTGACAGAGCCATATTCGTAGTCTTCCCCTTCCTCGTCCTCTTCCTCGTCCTCGCCCTCATCATCCTTTCCAATATTAGCAGTGAGCATCTCCATCACTGAGGGTTCCACATAGGCTATGTCGAAGGCCTCCAGGACCTTTCGCCCCTCGACTTTTAAGACCTCGGTTTTCGGAATCGCTTGCTTCACAAGTTCTTTGACATCTGCATCATCAAGCGTTGTGACATCAGTTCGGAGACCAGCTGAAATCAAACGGCTGGTAAATGTCCAGTTGAGTGTTGGTACACGATCGTCTGATCTTCCGACTAGAACCCTGCTTGGATGGGGCTCCCAGTGTATAAGTGATGACCAGCATTCTCGATGTAGCCTCTCTGGTTTATCGCGCAACGCGTGCGGATGTTTGGCGAGAAGTTGACATGTCTGTGGCTGATAGTCATGAGTTATGGTATACATGAAAGCACCGTCAGGCATGGCCTTTGTAGGCATATGGATGTCAGCACCCCCATTTACAAGAACAGGTGTTGTCCGCCAGCAAGACCCAGATCTGAAACTATAATACAACGGTGGCTCGCCCTCGAACAGCTCATTCGGGTCCTGGCCGCGATCAAGAAGCACTTGAATCAGGCTTGATGGCTCGTCGGCAATCGGAGAAGGCTTCTCCAAGCACCGGTAGATCAATCCCTTACGGAACACGCTCGGGGTTGGCACCGACCTCATCAGGTCGGCGGCTCGTGTCCAGAGCTGCTTGTTCAGAGCTGTTTTAAGAAGATCCACCAAGAAGCCCTCGGAGGGACCTGATATGCCGTACTTGGCGTAATCGATGTGCAGAATGAAATCCGTCTTTCCATCATCATACGGTTCGTGAACGAATATTGAGAGAAGTCTTTCCAGATCGCCATTTTCTGGCCGCCCCCCGTTCTCAATGATCGCTCTAGCGATGTTCAAGTTTCCATGAATGATGGCCTCTGTGAATGGACGGCTGGTAGCAACGCCCTTTTCGTTTGGGTCAGCACCATGCTCAATGAGAAGCTTAGCTAGAGTGGCGTGCTGATTATCCCATTCACGGTTGAAGTAGGGTTCACATTGCCGTGTGCAGATAATGTTGAGTGGAGTGATCTCGTCTCTCGAATCTTCCAATGTTGCTCCTGCATCAAGCAGCAGCTTGGCAGAATCGTACAAACCCAGAATAGCAGAGCCTTCGGCGGTCTCACCGACCCTCGCAAGCGCAGACAGACCTTCATTGTCTACCGCGTTAACATTGGCACCACCTTCGAGCAATGCTTGCATTGCATCTGTGTTGCAGCTCGCGCTCGCCACCATCAACGGCGTCATTCCAAGAAGAGTTTCACGTGCATCGACATCGAAACCCTTAGTAATGAATTTCTGAATGATTTCGGCCTCGGAGACCTTGCTAGGTTGCTTCGGAGGAGGTCCGAGGGGGTCAAAAAAGTCTTCTGGCCGGAGGTGACGAGGTCCAAGAATCAGGTGAAGAATACTGAATTGATGTACAGATAATGTCGTGACATTTGAACCCAGATCAGCGAGTCTTGCGGCGTCATCGAAACGACGTGAGAAACACGCCATCATGAGGGGTGTCAAACCCGTCTCAATGATTCTCTTATCAATATCGGCACCATGTTCAAGGAGATATGGGACTACGGTGTCCCAGTGTCCATACCATGTTGCTTGAAATAGTGGTGTTCCCATAAACGGACCTTCGACATCGATGTCTTCTTGGTACTTTTCGTCAATGAGAAACTCGATGAGATCCATCATGTTCATCTTCGCAGCGTGGTGTAGTGCGGTGAGTTTGAATCTGCTCGAGTCCACGGGGGTATCGTCCTGTCGCCATGCGAGCGGTTCCAGCTCAAAGTCTATTCCCTGATAGATGACCGGCGACGCTCCACGTTTCAACAGAAACTTTGCCGCTTCGATTTGTTTATGGCATATGGCGACATGTAAAGGTGTCCAGTTCCCCCCATGTAAATCCTCGAGCTCTCCTTCATCAACAGCTGGAGACTCGGTGAAAGCTTCCATGGGCAGATGTGGACGACACAAGCACATGCCCCACGAAGGGGCATCAATAGGAGCACCCGCATCGAGGAGAATCTCAATCATATCGATCCGTCCCTTACTCGCAGCAACATGTATGGGCTCCCATCTGCAATCGCTGAATATGCCGTCGTCGCAAACGCTACCGAAGCAATCGCACATGTCGTGTAACACATATGATGCGTCCAAATCAACTGAGTGGTCATCGTCCTGAACCCTCCAAACAGGGTCGTCGTAGTAATTCGAATGATAGTTGTACCACTTATGCGTAGGGTGGATGTGTGGTTTGGGTCGGTGGGTGAAGGCTACCCGTGAAGCGTCAACGCCAGCCTCGAGAGCACGGCGCAAGATATTGATGTCTTCATTTTCGACAGCCCAATGTATGGCACCCGGTCTATCCGATCGAGCTTCGCGTTTCCAGAGAATCGGGCTGGCGATATCGTAGCAGTGCCGGTTGGCTCGTGATAAGCTAGCTATATCATATTTCTTGACCAAGAAGCCGGCGATATTACAGAGGACCTCGTTTGGCAGCCTGTCCAGCGAAGGCATGGTGGGCGAGCTACCTGGGGCGACGAGGGACCTGGAGAAGAGGATGATGCAAGGAAAGAAAAGTTAGGGTATGACTGAGTGAGTATGAGGGGGGAGCTGTAGCTCATGCCTAATAGTAATCCATGGCAATGGAATTTCTCGATTTTCCCGAAGTGGACCTGTTTGGCGAAGCTCTTGCATCGCGCCAAAGCCGGACGAGCCAACCAGATCGAGATTTACCTACCTAGTTTAGCGGAGTTCGCTCCGCATCTAGCGCCATCAGCCCTGTCTTGGTCAACTGAAGCACTGTCCACTCGTTCCATGTTTTGATAGGTCCCAATATCTCGGGAGCATTGATTGTTTCATCGGGAGGAGTTAAGCACTTTAGATGGAAAAGGAGAGAAAAAAGTTCATGTCTTTTGTTTTGACCTATAGCAATGGATGTAATGGCTCTTCATCGTTACCGTTATGCCCGCTACCTTGTAGTCTAGAAGTGTCAGCGTCTGAGTGCTATACAGGGTTTGACCCACTCTCAAATCGTACTGTACCTACATACATTGTTTTACCTAAGTAGTTAAGACATACCTAAGGTACCTTATCCATTGGATTGAATGGAAGGTCCATACTGTAGGTTTGGTTGAAACATGGGTCCATGATAGAATCAATGGGCTCAGATATTCTTGTGTCAATTGGAAACAAGGGAAGAAATATCAAAGCGGGTTGAAGAATCAAAAGGCAATTCATCCCTGGAGAAGGCTCATTTACATACTTGGCACACATCCCACAAGTTTGGCCATTCAGCGGCTCTGAGATACTCCCCTTCCACTGAACGTCATCGATGTGCAAGTTGCTTTTGGTGGATTTGCACACGTTCTCCCATATACGTTCTTGAATACCATTTGTGGTTTTTCCACTTTCTCTGTGCTTTGTAAAGCCAAAGGATGGTTTGTGATAACCAGGGGCAACCCAGCCTCAATGTAGACCATACTCGGCCCATTCTGCCTTAGACTTACGACAGGAAGCCAACCAACATGAAATGGAGGGTACAAACACACGGCTATACGCCCTCAACTAAAAGTCAAAATGGAATAACAGAGCGAAGCAACATTATATAAAGTTGACCCCTACCTCCCTTTCGTAGAGGACTCTTACTACTTTATCTATACTCCTGCATTGACTATCAACACCATGGGCGTTGGACCGCCGCGTCTAGACAAATACAACAAGATTCTCTCACGTCTTTTTGAGAATCTTGCACTGTTCCACATACTCAAAGGCATTGATGGCCCTCACATGGTCACCGCCCATGCTCCGACTGATGTTCGAGGTATCAGGCGCAGATTCCTCAAGAACTTGTGTTTCATCTGCGATTATCGAAAGGGCGGAGATACTACTACCTCAATTGCTCTAGAATCCCATGCAAACGGGGTTATTCTCTGGGTTGCCGCGAACTTCACGCCACACAATAAAGTCATTCTGTTCCTGAACGATATTCTTCAACAGCTACAAAGGGACCCGAAAGGGACTGAGGATGAACGAGAAAGGCTGAGGGAGAAGTTGACAAAGAAATGCATTGACTTTGCAACCCCGAGGCTGAAGAAAGAGTGCAAGCTATTATTGCGGGCTGCTAGTTACTGCGAAAAGTATCTGGAAGAAGATGCCACAGCTGTCCAAGGAGCTGGTAAGTTGAGCCATAACAACAGGAAGAGGCATAGCTAACCAGGGATATCCATAGAAAGAAGATCCCTCCTAGAGTGGCTACCTCGATTCTCTGCCACTAATACAGACACTCTAGCCCTTTGTCAAACTGCTTACGATTCTCGACATGATCTTCAGATGTCGAGCCTTGGGTCTCTGAGTAGAGAGCTTGGTGTTGCACCTCGAGAAACTGCAATGAACATCAAGGCAGTCAAACATTTGATAGGTCGTCTTGCCGAAAGAATCCGCATACCAGCACTCCTGATCCAAGATTTTCTCAAGTTAGGACCACTGTTCAACTCTTATCAGATCAAGAAAATTCAGGCCCCTACCCCGGCAATTGTTCCACCAGCGGATGGGCTCAGGAACCTCAACTCGATCTTGAAAAGGATTTTACAGCCTGGGGATCCCCGTCTTGAGGACATGCAGAGTTATCTCGCTCGATTAGATGGGCCACTAAAATTGGAAGAGGCCATTAGATCCATGTACGACGAGGATGACGGCCAAGCACGTGTGCACTCCGAAATTCAGGTACTAGAAGAATTCCATCGCAACCAACGCAGCTTCGTCGGTGGCGATCGCTACATAGCATGCAGCAAGCTTGCATGTCTATACTGCAAATTCTACTTTAGGCACCACCCTGGAAGGTTCGAGGAGCCCGAGTCTCATCAGAAAGCGTACCTGAACTGGAGACCTATTGAGTTGCCAGGAGGATGGGAGAATAAGCACTGGCCGGATCAGCGTAAAGCCTTGGGTATGCTTAGTAGTGAGCTGAGTACGGCAGTTGAAAAGCAGATCGAAACTCGGCAACGGCCTACCCCATGGCAGCCGGACTCTGTGACGAATATCACCGAGACTATGGAATCTGCAAGCCTTGGCGAAGTTGATGATGAAGAAGTCTTGGGAATCGGCGATGGATGGAGTGACGGTGAGTTTATCACAGATTACGCCAGTCGTCGAACGGTATATTGACATCAATACTCACAGATTCTGCCTCGTTGGCACACATCAATGAAGGTGGACTCAGCGATGAAAGTGAGGATAGTGATAACGAGTCGGATGGGGGCGCAGGATTGGATGCTTGAAGTGACAGGAGCATATATCTAAGATTTTAGTCAAGTGTTACCATTAACAAATTGTATATTTAGAAAGAAACCAGCAATGGAGGAATAAAGAATTAAATTTGCTCTCGGTGCACGCTGTTAAAAGGACCGGCTAGCTACGGCGCTTCCTCTCCCTCTTCATTCCACCATGTGCCTCCCGCTCATGTCGACTCAAGTTGTACTTCCTGGTAAACCACTCATTGCACAACAAACATTGGAAGGTCTTCCGGGAGCGGTGAGTCTTGTAGTGACGTTTCATATCCTTCTGCCAAGCATCTGTATAGTTACAGCCAGGCCAGGAACAGTGAACAGGTCTGGTATGAGTTCGAAGATGGTTGCTGAGTTCTCGTTAGTAACGTGGGCATACAGAATTAAGGGATCACAAGACTCACTTCCGCTTGCGATTCTCTTCGAAGAACTTATCGCATTTGGGCCAGTTGCAAAAAAATATTCCATTTCTTTGCAAACTCGTTATTTTTCAAACGAGTGACGGTATCTTCTTCGAACCTTTCCTTGCTGCTCGTTTCTGAACTTGAACTGTTATCTATCGAGGTCTCAGCTGGAGGAGAACTAAAGTCTGGAGAGACGAGGTCAAACGATTGTATCTGAGTTCCGTCACTTCCTAAAATCACAGGAGAAAATGCGTCAAGGACTGTATCGTTCGACTGGCTGCATACAGAACCCGCACTCTATAGAGTGGATGTGGGGTCTGGAGAGCCAGAGAGCGATACATATCCTGGAATCACCTCATATGCGGATTCAGGAAGACCGAAAAGAGATACAGGAGAGGACGAAAGGTCGAACTGAGCTGCTTCGACATCGCTGAGATGCGAATTCATCCCGATAATCGGCGCCGCGAAATCAAAGTCGGAGAGGTCGTCCACAGCTGGAGGTGCGCAGTCCATAGCCAAGTCAAGGACATCCTCTTGATCCATCAAAGGGCCAAGAGAAACGATCTCCTGCGGCCATGAGCCCATGAGGCTCTGATCCACATCCTGAGAGTATGTCACTGTGGACAAGGCCTCGAAGTCTGTTGGAGACACTAGATACAAGGCGATGCAACGTCAGTACAGCGGCTGGTGGAGTATTTCCCCAAGCATGATGACTCGAGCTTGACACTTTTAACTTACGGCTGAGCGAATTGTCCGAGCCTACGAAACTTAATTCCGTAGGCTCGTCCTGAATCTGGGGAAGTGATTGAGTATCACTCATGAACTAGACGCTGTGAATGGGATTGGAAAGAGGGTGCGTTTACAAAGAAACTCTCAGACGAAGCGTTTCATTTATACTCTGTTGTTGTTTTCTCTATGTCTCACATACTCTCGACATGGCTTAAAATGACACCTTGAGTAGGCTTTCTCGCAACCTCTTGGCCCGGCAAGTTCCAATGATTGCCCATCGACCCCTCAATTGGAGGTCAGAAGTCATGTTATTGGTATTTGGTTGGCCATGCTTGTTGGTCGGAAGTGTAAAAATGCCCGCTAGGGGAGGCCTACCTTATCTTATTGGCTGGTGATCAATGTGGTTGCATACAACATACTGTACACAGAGGCAGCGGGAACTTTGGCTTACACGGCCCGAGCTGAGGAGACTATATGTCTTGGAGTGGACTCAATGGATTTAATGGTGTACTCTGACTATCTGCCTTGAGAGTTCCGACGGTTGCTTATTGGAGGTGACAGTAGCAAGGTAAACTTGTGCCTGGCGAAGTGTAATAAGCTGCAACCAACACCTGTCAGTCTGACCACTACCCCCAACTGAGGCTCTGGTTTTTCATGATATCAGACTTGGCGAGGGAATAGGACTTTTAGTTGCCTCACCGCATCTACACCAAGACAAACAATGCTTTACCTCTCAACCTAACACATAGACATTGCAGTGCACCTCAACAATGTCATCAAGCCACAGCTTGGGGTAAAGTCACTGCCTAAACCATAACAAGTGGAATACAAATGGAGAAAGTCGTCAACTCGTCCAGGTCTAGACTGAAGACATTCTCCACAACCAAACCACGCCGTTGAAGCCATGAGCGAGCCCGGTTCCTAGGCTAGGAAGAATTGAGGATACGGTTATCAAGAATAGACATTGACTAAACGAACCCCATTTCAAGTCATGAGAGGTTTGCACTGACTAGCATCATATGATCATGATGGTGTTTTCACGTCTAAGCCGCCGCCAAGTAACGTTATGCTTCAATTAGTTGCATGATAGGACATCGAGATTGAGTTTACGTTAGGAAGAAATACCCGCACGAAGACTCCGACTCCAACGATACTGTTCTGGAGGAATGTTGGTGATCTCATATGAACAGGCCACACGTAATTGAGATATGAACCACATTTATGATATAATTTACGATGCAGGACACGAGAGATCATCGCAGTGACACATACAAAAAGACCCCGGTGATATCATCTCAAGGGATATGAAACCGCCATCTCGTAAAGATCTGTTGAAATCTTGAACAGAAACGTCATATGGACTAGTGAGCCAACCCCTGCGAACTGCAATGCCACGCGATGGAGCTCAACGTTTAACAAAACGGAATGTCCATGAGGACCGCCATTTCGGGTAACATGAGGCTGAGGCCAGCGTCCGCCATGTCAAACAAAGACCATCGTATCCTATTCCTTGGCATCGGTCTCGCCTGTGCATGTACGTTAGCTAACTAATCCTTAGCGTTAGATCCACAGATTTGGGTTTTATCGGCGAGAACAAAAAAAAACCAATGGATATCGTAACATGTGACGGAAGAATGGCATTTGCAAGATAAAAAAAAAGGAAGCTAATTATGGATATCGGATCTTCAATGATTGGACTGGGATCTTCTAATGTTTCGAAACAAGGGATTGAGCATCGTAATCTCTTGACGTCAGGAGAACTGGACCTTTTCATGACGATATTCATTTGCTTACTTGGGTGTGTTTGAGATTGTGTAATCAGTGTATGATAGTAATATTTATATATCTCATCTCTGATACTGGCCTCAACATCGTGAATGACACCTGTCTCTGTCCATCCGGAGAGAAACACCCATCCCATGAAGTAGTCGCGGCAGGACCCTCGTATTAAAGGCCCCGACATGGCCACGGCTGGGACTCCCCGCACCGGCGATCCCTCTAGCCATTCGCTAAACCCCCCTGCAATCCACTGGAGCGTGCTCCACTCTGACCACTGATGGGCTCAATACCCACTGAGGGTCCGCTAGTCACCTCACGATGCTAGCCAGCCACTTCCAGGTTCTGATCGGGCCAGCCCTGGCGCCCGGGCAGCTGTGATGGACTTCATCGTTACATCGGCTGAGCTGAGAACCAGCAGACGATTTTGAGGCAAACATTTAAAACACTCGACCATCGCGCTTTTCTCTTTCTTGGTTTGCTCGTATCATCAATTCTCTTCAAAGACTAAAAACACCATAGACAAGACATTCACTTGATTCTCGTCATCCTCTTCCCATCCTCCCTTCTCAGATTTTACCTCTCTCTGCATCAAAACTCTACCCAACAACCATGCTCACATCAACCTTCTTCCTCAGCCTCCTCGGCCTTGCAGCGGCCTCACCGGTCCAGCCTCACATCAATGTGAACCCCAAATACCCTTCACGCTCGACATCAAAGGGCTTCAAGCTCGTCGTCAACGTCACAGACCACTCCAAGGACTTTGATCCCCCCATCCACAACACCGAGCTCACCAGCATCCACACCGGAGCCGGCCTGGCCCTCGTCGGGGTTATCGAGAAGGACGGCCGTATCTTCTACCAAAATGGTACCAAGGAGGAGCGCCAAAACGGCGAGGCTACTGTCATCACCGACGGTGGCACTCCTTTGACTCCCAATGGCATCGCTCTCGTGGCCGACAAGAAGAACAAGAACCTTTTCGGTGCTACTCTTAACCTCGAGCCCGGCACCCCCGGTGTTCAGTTGAACCAGCCCGAGGACCCCTACACATATCTGCTGCCTGAGACTTTTGTGGCGTGTAACAAGAGCTTGGAATACTACCAGGGCAAGCACTTCATCGTCATTGAGCAGGCACATCTCACCATCGACAAGAACAACAAGATCCAGCGCAACATCCCCAAGGGTTGTGCTCCCATCCGCCTTGTGCCCCAGTGTGCCGAGTTGGAAAGTCTTCCTAAGGGATCGTACTCCAGCCACAAGTACGCCCTTGAGTCCAAGTGCTATAAGGATGTTTCCAAGATCCAATGGGAGAAGTACAGCCCTTAATCTGGAATACCTTGATGAACAATGAGATGGAATTAATGATGATGAAAGGGTAATAATTGTTTTGAACAGCCAGTATTACTAGGATTGGCATTGATAGTCTTAATAATGTATAACAGTTATCTTTATGCCTAAAAGCTTCCTCTGACAGTGACCTACCTGTATTGTGAGATCACTTCAACACATCAGCTGTGAGGCATATGTGGGTATCACAACCTCACGCACAACTGGATCTAGACTCGCCAAGCAGTTGGGAAATCCGAGGCCACACAAGAACAAAGACTGATTGTGGAACCATGACAGCTGCTTTTCCCGGCAACCGCGGGGAGACGATTGGGAAGCGGACTGTCCCCGTAAAAGTCCATCATCAGGTGCTGCAGGCACATAAACTCAAACTCCACAAAGGCATTGTTTGTCCGTTAGCGGCTCATCTTTGGACCAAAAGATAACCTTGATGTACCAAAACGGAAGAGGAACGTTGTCTTGAGTCAGTTGTTTTGCCACATGTGAATGATGTTTGCTACTGTCTATCCCTGTTTGTCAAGTTAGGCCATGATCAGCCAAGTTTGCAACTTCACCTGGAAACGAGAATAGGCTTGTCTTTGGCGGGTTAGATTGGAAGTCTTGTGTATCTGACCGATGGCAAAGCTGTACTTGTTGCTGTCGAGGTGGAGGTTTGGGCTGGCACTGACACCCAACGGCTATGCAACGGCTACGCATAATGGAGGCGCCACGGAAGCCTATTTGGTCTGTATAGTTTGCTATAGAACCCCTTATATCTAGACCTATCTCATAAACAGGGGAGTTATCGCTAAGCTGAGTATATACCCTCACGTGTGTTGAGCTCCAACAAGAATATTGAATTAAGTTTTATGTGAACTTGATGTATTGAGTCAAGCATCAAGAGGCTTTCGCAATCTTGATCAGCATAAAGACTACAGCATAGATGGTTGAAGAGTAACTATAACATAACAAAATATCAGACGCGCATTTCCGCTTTTGATGCCATGAAGCCTGAACAACAAATCCCCTGGTTCATCAACGCGGCGTGCTGTTGAGTCCAACCACATGCGAAGAGTATAGAGGCGAGCGACATATTTGCCTCTGACCGACAAACATATATACCAAGACATATTCTGGATGGCAAAGGCCAACTTGACGCCCACCTCTGACGTCTGCCGTGAAGGCGGGAGGTTTACGGACGATGCCGAGCAAGGCGATGCTGAGCACGGAAGTCGAGCATGGCCTTCTAGGCGTTGGGTATCTCCTCAGCGCGATCTGCGATGAGCTCAGGTCCCGTGAGGGTTGGTGCTCGACAATCTGCTGGAACGTATGCTGCCATTTCCGTACCTGCTGCAGCAAAATGCATCAGTCGGCGGCGAGCAGCATTGGTAATACACGTGGTATTGTATTCTTTGATTCGAGAAGTGACGGTTCGGTCGAATCTCAGGACAGCAAGATCAATGCATTCTCCTACTGGTATATCCGTTTCCACGGGCCAGGTGGTCCAGGATCAACGCTGGGCGGATGGTTCTCCATGAGATGGCCAACTTTGACTCTGTTCTCCGATAGAGTAACAGGCTTTAGGGGCAGGTCATCGGCATTACCCATGGTGGTCTCCCATTCTTTGAAAATGACGGTCCAGAAGCTTCGCCAGTGTTTGAGTTCATAAGGGACATCGCCACCTTTCTCAACTTGGTGCATCATTTGAGCAAGTTCGATGAAAAGAGTAAGTTGGTCACCGGCCAGGCTTGTCTCGGTGTCTAAGGTGGAAATCGGAGGGCGCTCAGTACCACGTACGGTCTGATCGATGGCGTTAACCCGGGAGAGACTCTGCTGGGGAGCAGGTCGAGGAGGAGGGGTGGCCTTGGGGGGTTATCAGGAGGATTTACAACAGACCGGAAAATGTCAATGTACATTTGAGATCTATATTGAAAACGTAAGTGGCGATCAGGAGCTCGATGGTGGTGCAAAGACCAAGTAGTCCGAGGCCGAGTGCAGGTCGTCCTAGAATAGCTTTGACCCGCAGCTAAATCGTACCGCCTTGCTTATAAAGACGATATATGTCTCCTGCTTTTACCAGCCGATGTGGCAATGCGAAGTATCTCGTATGGGTATGAAAGTTGTGGTTTATGATGGTGCGGAGAGAAGGTGTAGGATGGGGAAAAGGTACAGTTATTGCAAATCGTCAGGTTGAGAAGTGCAAGTGGGCCTTTGCGTAATAGGTGCCGGAAGCTATGTACAGTGGGGTGGAGGTACCCCCGAGGCCAACCTTCCACTGCAGGGTACAGAATTTCCCGAATTCAAGGATCGGATTATCTCTTCGGCTTTGAGTTCCCATCATATCCAGGCTGAATCTTGATAATTGATACCAGCTCACGAAATAAACAAAGTAACTTATTAATAAGGATCCACAGGTTGGCAGGGACTTGTTTTTGCAAACAGCACGCTTTTTGTATGTTTCTTATTGCCTATGATTGTTCCTATTAGCTTACTTTCTTCCTTATTTTGTAAACATGTTTCTCCTATTATATTAATACCTAAGTTCATGAGTAGTAGCAGGTGCTGAGTAGCATCTCGTGCAATGTTTGAGCCTACCCACTGCACTTAAAGAGAAGTAAGTACCTTAATTAGCCAATCTCCTGATACCCGGTCGATGGTTGACTAAACGATGCCTGCTTTTGCAAGGCCATAGCAACAAGTTGTTACAGTGGTTAGCAAGCCCTGCCTCTGAACTTCGAGCTCGGGGCTTTCTGGTGTCGATTAGTTAACTTGATTGGCAATAATTACACTGATGAGCTATTTCTAAAAATATTTATTAAATCTCACAATATATACTTTGGCAGATCACACTTCTTTTGATTTACCCCAATTGTCTTGATCCCATAACGAGCCTTGTGGACGAACAGACATTGAATTATAGGGTAGCCGTATCTAGTTCGCTTCACGTCGAAGGCGGCAACAGGCATTAGGTCTGTGTTCATTGCTGCTTTGTATGTCTTCTCCTACAAACAGCAGGCGATAATTGAATTAGGTATGTGTCAGGCAGCTTTCATGAGCATATATATGGTATGCATCCTCAGAGCGAGATCCACGGCTTGTTATACACTGTTTTCATTCTTCCGTCACTTGACCACTGACTTACACTACGTACGTTGCCCACTCTGTACATGTTTTTTTTTTGCGCTCACCATGTGTGACAACACATAATCTTTTAAGCACCATGCCAGCCAAGCCTGCTCTTGATCCTCGCTCACTACCTGATACTGATCTGTAGGGACACATATTCCCAAACTTATCATTAAGCACACCGTCATCAAGTGAGGAAGATCTGAAGATGGATATCAAGATTACTTGGCTACCTACCTAACGACAGAAAAAACTCTGATGAAACAAACTCCGATGAAACAATTGCCCAGTCTCAGCGGAAGTAACCCTGCCGAATCGTCAAGGTAATTCCGTATACTCCATACTGGCATCTACTATGTATGTATCTGTAATGACAACCCTCCTCCAACAGCTAGATTCAAAATTTAGTATACCGCCTAGGACTTAGCTTGGGAATTTGGCCTTGAAACAAGCACTCTCAGGTCACCATTGGATACTACAAGACCCACGTATTTCTAAGCCAGAAAAGGACTCGTGAAACAAAGTATTGGCTTGATATTAGTCAGTCTCATACCTACCATAGCGAGGGGAGGAAAGAAAACTCGGGACCTCGATCCTAAACGACAAAAAGACTCAGGTAACTCGCTAGACTCGGCATAAGTTTAGGATATTTTTGCTAAGCTTAGGATACCTTTGCTAAGCTTATTTTGACACCCTATATCAAGGTCCAATGTTTTCTTGCTCCCCAAGGCATAGGAAGACATGGCTACAGCAAGGGTCTCCCAAGCTTTTGGCTTAGTCTAACACTTGACCTGTCCTGCCGTCTTGTTATGTCCCGAGTGCCTATTTCGACTGTGCATAAACCTGATGCGCTTATGACATCAACGTGAAATCGAGAATGGAACGTAACCAGACTAGACGCCACTGGAGTGTAAAGTAAAAATAAAATAAAAATAAAAATAAAAGGCTATCTGTATTGAGGGAGGGGTAGTGATATCCAAGAGCGAGAGTGATAAATGTGGCGTCAGCTGGGTTACAATAGGTATACAACTTAGGTAGGTAGCTACCATGCTGTGACATGGAAGATATTGGATGGTGGGAAACGCTGGCAAGGTGCGAGAATAAGATCGCGGATGCTGTTGTTAAAGAAAGGCCGGAGCTTGAATGATAGGTAGGACCCGAAGACTAAAATTATACTGAATCTAGAGGCATGATTTTGTTTAACCCCATGCGACAGCCAAGTGAGATATTATTTGACCATCCCAGCTGCAATAAAATTCCAAGTCATCTCACAAAACACTTATCACGAAATTGCCACAGGACCTATGTAGTTCGATAGACAAACACGCACCGTCAATCATGTTATGTGTTTAAGACTGAGTCGGCCGTGTGCAGAAAACTTATACCAAAGACCAAAGACCCTCTCCCTGATTTCAAGCAGAGATTCCTGCACATATGACAGGCAGCATTCTACACAACTTTCAAGTCCAGTGCAGCGTGACTACATTGGGATAACGACTCAAGGTAAAGCCTCAAGTCGAAATGAGGCGATTTTGAATTCCAAACGAAGCCAGCCATGGAATACTCTAATCAAAACGGCCACATAATGAAGGGATAATCTACATTCCAGACTTTTTTGTCTGACGTTTTCTTGTAGCTGAATCGACAATCAGGGCGTCTCCCAAAATAGCTCCATTCTGAAGCTCTGCTGGTCCCCTTGGTGGGCAGGGCGGGGGAGCTCAACTACAGGGTACCTTTTAACTGAGTCCATGCCCCAGGGTCCACCGGGCTGGTTCATCAACCTCTCAGTGGCAGCCAGCCAGCCTCGCCCGAACTCCTGCTACAGGGCCGCCCCGATTTATTTTTGGCGAACTCCGTCAGCGTCTCACTGTCACAACCCTTGCGAGCTTCCAATTCTAGTTCCAGTTCCACTGTCAACGTAGTAAGGGGGCAGACAGGAACACCAACGCCACAACACCCCCCTTGGATCGGATTTCTATCAACAGCTGGCTTCTGGCATTCTTCCATTCATTCTGCCGCCGGACGCAGTACCTACCTAGTCTCTCGTTCCCAATTTCCCTGATACAATCTGCATTGATTGCTTCTTTATCTGGGTTTGATCCAGGGTCGAGGCCACCTAACCGTCCCTTTATCCTCGACGAGAACAACACACCGTTACCTTGAAACCATTTAACACCCTCATCCTCAACCATGTCGCAACCGCAAGATGTCGCCTCGCCGGTAGCCCAACATCACACCGATACCGAGCCTGAAAAGCATGAGCAGCAGCAGCAGCAGCAGCAGAATACCCACGAAATGCCCGAGAAGCAAGATGGGCCAGAGGCACACGACGAAAAAGAAACAACAACCACAACGGAGGACAAACAAGAAGATTTAGACATGCACAAAAAAGACGAAGACAGCATAGCAGAGAAGCATGAGGATAAGGCTGAAGACAACACCGAAGTGAAGCACGAAGACAAGCACGAAGAAAAACCAGAAGAGTCAAATGACAAGCCAGAGGGAAATCAACAAGAGCAGCTGTCGCAAAACGACACCAATGTCAAAAGACTCTCGTCTGGCACGGAGTCTGACGACACTATGTCTGTAGGTTTATCCCACATTCCTCCCCCGACTACTGCGGTGCCAGTCACACGACAGATGCCATCCCTTATTTCGCTTCAATGCTGATTAATTTCATTAGGCATCTGACGCTGATGATAAATTCGAAGATGCTGTAACGCAGTCCCCTGCAAGGTCCCTTACCAAACGAAATATTTCACAGGCTAAACGCCGTGACAGCGAAGTGGAGGAGCGAACCGATCGGCGGTCTGAAGAGTCGCATCCCCAAGAGGATACTCTAGACACAAAGGTCACTCAACATGAAGTCACTGGATCCGAGGCAGGCAGCGTCAAAGGAAAGCAATCACGACGCAAACCGTCAATAGCTTCCACACGAATTTCCAATACTTCAAATCTGGATAACGTCAGTCTTGACGACGATACGCCCCCATCTCCAGGTATGAGCCTTCTCTTTGCCTTTAACACTGCGCATAATACTGATCTTTGTAGTGCCAAAAGATCTTCCACCGAAACCAAACAGCAAGACGATATCTCTGAACAGCATCTCTCTTCCGTCTATGCCGTGGTCGCCCGCCGCTGATACTTCCAAAAGCCCTGTGCCATCAACAGCTACACTTGCGCCCACCCCACCAGTGCCTCAGCCTCCGCCACCACCTAGTCGAAAGCTGACAAGCCCTTTCTCTTGGCTTTCTCGAAGCTCCAGTAAAGAGAGAGAACCTCCGCTTCCACCTCTCCCTGCTGGCCGAAGGAACACAGCTGGTTCGATTGCAACACTATCAAGCAATCCTGAAATGATGCTCAGTCGACTCGAGGAGGAAAAGGATGGAGACTCACTACCCGGTGACCCTGCCCAACGGGTCACCCTGAAAGACAGATTCAAGCAATTGCGACAACAAGAAGAGGCTGCTCGCGCAATGGCCGAAGGTGACAGTAGTAAATATGACGGAGCTCTTGGCCTTACTTTGCCATGTGATGAAGGCCAACCACAAGAGAAGCCTCCGTCGTCGCCTGTTCCTCAGCCTATTCCTGGGCTGGCCCCCGGCACAGTTGCGGGAGTCAACGCAGGACCTTCGGCCATTTCAGAAGAAAAAGTTGATTGGGACTTGTGGCAATCTGTTGTATATGAGGGGCCAGCTGCTGTTGCTCGAACTAGCGCCGAGGAACTGAACAAAGCTATTGCAACCGGCATCCCTAGTGCAATCCGTGGCGTTGTCTGGCAAGTGTTGGCTGATAGCAAGAACGATGACTTGGAATTAGTATACAAAGATCTGGTGGCTCGCGGTACAGACAAGAGCAAAGACCGTCACAGTAATAGTACGACTGCTAGTTCGCTGAGCAACGGAAACCTCAGCGTTCATAGCGGGGATGCCGTCACATCATCAGCCTCTTCCATCAATTCGGACCACTCAGGAACAAACGGCACGCCATCTCCAAACGAGAAGAGCGCGGAGGCTGTTTTGAAAGCTCAAGCTGCCGCAGCGGCTGAGCGGAAGCGGAAGGACAAGGAGGATGCGGCGACACTACAGAAACTGGAAAAGACAATACGCCGGGATCTTGGTGCTCGAACCAGCTATTCTAAGTATGCGGCTGCTGCTGGGCTTCAAGAGGGCCTGTTTGGTGTCTGCAAGGCATATGCCCTTTTTGACGAAGGTGTTGGCTACGCCCAGGGTATGAATTTTCTCATCATGCCACTACTATTTAACGTAAGTCTGACTCTCGCACGGCTTTTGCGACATGCTCACATGCTCTCTAGATGCCTGAGCAGGAAGCTTTCTGTCTCCTTGTTCGACTGATGAATCACTACAAGCTGCGAGATTTGTTTATCCAAGATATGCCGGGATTGCACATGCATCTTTATCAGTTCGAGCGGCTTTTGGAAGACTTCGAGCCAGCATTGTACTGCCATCTACACCGGCGAGGAATATCTCCTCACCTCTATGCCACGCAATGGTTCTTGACGCTTTTTGCCTACCGGTTTCCTCTTCAACTAGTCCTCCGCATCTACGACCTCATCTTCTCCGAGGGCTTGTCAGCAATTCTACGGTTCGGAATTGTTCTAATGCAGAAGAATGCCAGCATTCTCCTGGGATTATCTGACATGCAGCAACTCACCACATACCTTAAGGACAAACTGTTCGACGTCTACATCGATAAGGATCCTAGCCATGGCAGTCTTCTTGAAAATGGTTTCTTTGGAAGCTCGAGCTCTAGTATCGATAAGGAGGTCTATCGTGCAGACCAGCTCGTAAAAGATGCCTGCGAAGTTAAAATCACACCAGAAATGCTCAAATCTTATAGCACAGAATGGGAAGAGAAAACCAAGGCCGAGAAGGATCGTGAGAACGAACTCTTGGAGCTCCGCACATCGAATCATAATCTCTCCATTCAAGTCCGGAAACTGGAGGAGAGGGTTGAAGTATGCGATCGTGAGCAAGCAGACCTGGCCACAGAGCTTGTTCACACAAAGGTTGAAAACCAGGAACTCAAAGACGAGAATGACAGCATGAGGGGTCAAGTTCGGGAGTTGAAGATCGTCATCGAGAAGCAACCCATGGAAATAGAGGAGACATGGAAACTTGAGCGGGACGATCTGATGAAACGCAATATGCATGTCCATGAGGAGAATCAAAGACTCGAAAAGGAGTTGTCCGAGTTGGAAGAAGAGTTGGTCCAGACAAAGCTGCGCTATGCAGAGGTGAGTTCTTCCCATTGCTCACTCATGTTTTATTTCAAGTTGATTTACTGACGCATCATTCTAGATCAACTCTCAGCACGAGACCTTGAATCGTAAGTGGACTGACTTGAAGCGTCAGTTTGCATGAGAAACTCGGAAGAAGTCCCGTAAACTTGTTCTGGTTATTTGCTCCTGAACCATACTTCATGTATAAAGTATTCTTGTTTACCCGATTCCACTTTTAGCTTACTGCAGTTGGCCCTGTTGGCTTAGTAGCTTGCTGAAAATGTCGGATTAGGCATTTGTAATGACAGTAATAAACAGGGAATAAGACAATAGCGGCGTCGATTCCCGTATTTTGCTACTATTTACGATGAGAACTGTTGTACAGCATTGATAGTGGTGCAATATGCTAGAGTATACCCAGCCTTCTGTGGTCTGCAAGGGCATAGGAGTTGACTTATCCCGTCTACAATACATAACCCATATAGAATGGAAAACTTTTTAGATTCGGCATTCTAGCCCTCCAGCCAGAACATCAAGTCACGTTGTGCAAGTACAGAAACCTTGATCATGAAGTAAATTCAGCGCAAGAAAAATTTTCATTCCCTAAGGACCCATTCCGATGCGTTATGTTAAGCTCATCTTGTCCTAACCATCAAGACAGCGAGAAATCCTTGAACACCATACCAGGGGCCGACATTTGGTTCTTTATGTGGCTTTTTTTTGACAAGTTTACTTGTGGAGCTTACGCTGGTAGAAAGCGAGCTCCTCACCCTCCAGAATGTAACCATCAACACGGCCAGACTGACCGGGTCGACTGGAAACAACGGCGTAGAGTCGACCGGCCTCGAACTGCTTCTCGATGGCGCTCTCGACCTTGCCGCGGGAAGACAGACGGGCAGCCTGCTTCTTCTCAACGGCGTTGGACTTCTTCACCTCCTCCTCAGTCTTGCCCTCCTTGGCAGCCTGAGCCTTCTGGCGTCTTCGACCGATGGCCTGGCCGTAGTGGGCCTCGTACCACTGTCGGAAGGGAGCGGCATCAACCTGGACGACGGCGCTCTTGGTGAGGGTGTTGGTTCGGACAAGCTCGTTGTTGGAAGGGTGGTAGGCGACGGCAATGACACGGGTCTTGCGGGTCAGACCCTCGGAGCCCCAGGCAAAGTTGCCGGAGTCGAGACGGAGGGCACGGTATTTGTGGTTACCACCTCGGGTTCGGACGGTGTGAATGCGCTTGGGGCCAATACGGGTGTTGGCACCCTGGCGACCAGCCTCGAAAGCGCGCTTCTTCCCTGTTGTCAAAGGTCAGAACGTATGTCCAAGAGGATCATACGGGCTTTCGGATTTATTACGCACGGTAGTAGGCACGCTTGGCACCGGAGGCGGAGCGCTTGTGTCGAGAGTCACGCGAGATACCCATGATTGCGGTTTCTGTAGGAGAGAAGGAAAGACGAGGTGGTTAGCCAGTGTCTTTGCTTGACGGAGACAGAGAGAACAGAGGAGAGCGAGCAACTCAATCAGCGGGTTCTTCGAGATGGGGAATCATCGAGCAGCGCAGCGTATTGATTGGAATCGTCTCTTCGTTCTTGTCGTAATGAACTTACCTGATGATGTTGGCGCTCACCAGGCAATCGAATTGGCGGATGGTCGTGAAGAACTTTTTGGCTGAACGAGGATTCAAGCTACGGAAACGTGGGTGGAGGATTTGGCAAGTGCGGGAGGTTAGGGCTTGCCAAAACTGATTCGGTAAGAGTAGCACGTGACTCTGATGTGCACAGTTTCCATTTGTAGGTGGTAGCTGACCGGGAAGATAGATGTTCCACTCGAGAGAACGAAGAGTTCTAGCGTGGGGCCTGATAAACCTCCCCTGTAAACTAGTGACCAATAGTATAACACCCAACTCACATCATGAAAATCAGCATGACCTGGAAAAGTGTCCTGAGTGTTCACTGAGCACCTTATACTATCGTCTTGCCAGGGTCAGGTTCCCAGTGTTTTATATTCGCTTTTGATGTAGTATCTATCTGTTGCCGTTCCAATTTCTGAATTCCCTCGAATTTGATAGCAAGGATCGTCAAGATCTTCCTAGAACCGCTGGCCGCAAAATCTCAAAAGTCTGTCCAAAGCGCCTCCAAGCGTATCGTCGGCGCTGGCACATCCAATCATTTATGGATAAAAATGATGTTAAGCCCATGCCATGGGTAGCCCATCCAGCTTCCTGCCGGTTTCTACTTTGAATCTTCCCTCTTTTCAATCTCTTGCTCCTTTTCCCTCGGCCTTCTCCCCATGCTCCTGTCCTATCGTCTTCTCGTTGTCCTCTTCCGTCCATTTCGCGTCATCTTCGGTTGCATTTATGGATTGAAGAAGTGTAGCGGGAATGAAAGGGGCTTCGTCTGACTGCAGCTCGATCGGCGGGGCAATAGGAGGCTCTTCTGGCGTCACAGGACAAAGATAATGGGATCCAACTTGAACAGTTCTCTTGTCGTTACGGACTGCCCCATCAGAGCTGCAAGCCGCAGATATTTCCGAAGATGATGTGCGAGAAACGAGATCCAGCCTTGGGAGAGGCAGGCACCGGCCCTGTCGACTGGAGCGTTTGTCTCCCTCTTCCTTGAGTTCGGCGAGGGTTGGCCACCCAGCACCATAAGGCGGCTGGTTCCGTGATGTGCTGAAGCAATTGCTAGCTGCGAACACGGGGGAAAGACAATCATCAAATTTCTTCCCACGGAGGAGCTTCACAACAGGTTTGACTTGAGTCTCCACGCCTTCATCGACGCTCGCATTCGTCTTTGCCAGACGTTGCTTAACCTCTTGATCGAGCTTCCTCGTCTTTGATTCTGCCAGATTTGCCTTGAAAGCTGTCAGCTCTACTGGGCTCTGAGGAACAAATGGAGACTGGTCAGCGCTCATGTAACGTAGATTGGCCATCATCTTCTGAAACGCCTGCCGTTCCTTTGTAGCAAAGCTTGTCCATCTTTTGGATTGAGACCATGAACCCGACTCAGATCCATTCAAATTGAAAGTCTGTTTCAAGGTAGAACTGAACGTCCGAGGAAGTTGGTGGGCGTAAGATGGACCTCTGGGTGCATTCTGGAGCGGATCGACCAGTTTATGAGTCTCTCGAGCTTTGTTCTCCTCTTGGGGTGTAGTCTCTCGCTTCAGGTTGATCTTCGCACCTCTCACAACGCGAGGAGAATCGTGCGAATTTTGTGCCTGTCGAGTTGGGACGAACCCTTTGATCTTACTATAGTCAGCCGCCTTGCGAAGCTCTGTCTTGACTTCCTCTTGCGTCGAGTCGTCACTGCAAACAGCACTGAAGAGTTGACGGTCTTTACCAACAGGCACTGAAGTCATCTAAATATCAGGATACTTGTTGTGCTTTGGCCTCAGCTGTGCCCCTCCACTTTGATCATTGATCATATCGAATTGAGTTCTCAAAGGGGTTGTCGTATCAGACACATTGGTAGCTGCACCGGAGCTAGAGTTGCTTGCCTTGGCAGGACTAGGGGTACTGGCCTTTTTCTCATGCTGGCTTCCTGTAGGCTGACTCCTCGAGTCACTCTGTGAATCACTGCCCTGAGAAGCTGGATACAACTCAGACCTTTCTGGAGGCTGCAAATGCATTCGGTATTGACCATGGGGCTGCATTTGTGGTCGTATATGTGACTCTGGCTGATAATAAACGAAATGCTGTGGCGGCAGGTTTGGAGGCGGCTGCGGCGCATAATACATCCCACTCCCCCTCTCAAATGAAGGCCAATCCATTTGTTCATAATGACTATCATAGTCCGCCGGATAGTCCATCATAATCTCTGGTTGAGCCAAATGGGCCGACCACGGGACCGGGGCAAGAGGCCATGGTAGAGGCGAGTATGGCATCATAGGCGGCACCAGAGGTGGTCCCATACGTGGCGCATAGTTGATCGGAGGATGCATCAATGGATGGGACGGTTCTGATGGAAAGTGGCTGTAAGTGGGATTCGGGAAAACCAGAGGAACTGGATACCCAGCCGATGACATAACTCTCTGGTTTGGAGTAGGTGTACGTCGTAGTCTGGAGCCTCGCGGTCTACCATCTGGATGGGGAGTTGGGGGCCTCCATGCCCGCCTAGGAGACCGAGTTCTCGCTCTGGCGTCAGCCGGCCGCGTGCTTGCCCTGGTTTTAGGACGGCTGGAAGAGTTGTGAGATGAGGCCGGAGGTGTATAAACGTCGGGTTTGAGGAATTCAAGCGACTTCCTCGGAGTGTAAACTGTCGGTTTCAGATATTCCAGGGGAGGCTCTTGGCTACTCTCTTCCTCATCATCAGAGGGCTGTGAGAACTGATGCCCCATGCTCAACCGTTCATCATTAACCGAGTCTGAAGACAGGGCCCGGTCGTCTTTGCCTCTGGACCTATGGCGCCTGCTTCGTTGTTTCTTTTTCATTTTCGGACTCTGAATCTTGAGATGGTCAACCGTGTTCACGGCTCGAAGAGCAGGGAACATGGATTCGTATCCTTCAGGGTCGATGGTAATGGAAGGAATTGTTCTACCTCGGGGTCGTGCTCGAGGCGAGCGCACATCTTGATCTGGATGTCGTGCTTCCATGGAAGACGGAGTAGAAGACCCATCTTCATCGGAAGAGAACTCATCTTCCGAAGGTTCAACCGGGATAAATGTTGGCGCACAGGGATTCATGATAGTGCCCGGCGATGCATGTGTGCAGGCTTTGAAAAGCGATGAATATTTAACAAATCGAATGTGTTGATCAGTAATTCAGCCTGACAACAAAGTCAAAAGATGGCTATGACAAGCAAGTTTGTCGGCTTGCTTCGAGTTATTCGCTTGTTATCAGGTAACCGTAAGCTATAGATCTGAAGGAAGGGCATAGGTGAGTCAGAGCTGTCTATGTTTTCTTCTGAGTATGCTTGCCTATGAAATATGATATAATGCCCAGACTTTGAGCAAACAGTAAGGCGTATCGGAGACTTTTCATAGAAGGGACAAGATGCCTTTCTTCGACAAAACGGTGATAGTAGTTTGCGGTAGAAGGAAACTGCTTCGGGCAGACTGTGAGTATAACAGACGAAAAAAAAGCTCCTATTGAAGGGTGGAATAACGAACTGCTCAAGCGCCAAGAGGGCATGCGTGAGGTTAATACGTGGATGTGCGGCAGCTGATCGCCAGCTGCCGGATAACTACTAGAAAACAAATCGCGGTGACTGGGAGGTGCTGTTTTGGGATAGTTTGGCTTGGGGGAATGAAGAAGAAGAAAAAGAAAAGAAAACAAAGAGTGAATATATTTTTACTCCAGGCACCTGATAATGGCAGCCACACCGAGGGCCATGGTCTAGTCCAGATGAAGGGAGAATGTACCTATTCGAGATCATGGATGAGGTGGTGCTGAGGCTCATGGGGCTGATCCTGCTGGCAGTTGTCAGAACTGTCAACGCCAAAGCAAAGTGAGAGATTTGCTGGCTGTATTATCCAAAAGATCAGATGATTTTGACACTATCTTAAGCTATCTCTTGTCCGGCAAAGGCCATAGAACGATGTACTTCATGAATAATGCTACTCCTGTGACTCCATAACACTCAACACTGCCTACAATCATAATACTGAGCTGTATAGGTGAGGGTAAACTTGGCTTTATAATAGAAGATCTGTTTAACAACAGGATAGATTTAATACCTTTATAGCTATAGTAGAAGAAAACTACTACTCCTCCTCCTCCTCCTCCTATTATTATTTACAAGAATGACCAGAAGATCAACAAGTATCACTCGACCAACCCTGTCAGCGTCATCGCAATTATAAATACCCCCGAGTGTTCGTTCTTTATGTCTCTGACTCTATTCATAGCATCCAATGGCTTGATGTGAATGGTATACAGTATAGAACTCAACTGTGTAAGGTTAGTAGGTATAGTATGTGGACTTGATGAGGTAGGTAGTCAGTCAGTCATCAGGTATTTTTCCGTTTGGGAGGCAAGAATGCTTGAGACCTTTACCCTACAGTAAGTGACAAAAATGACCAATCCAAAGCCCTTCTAATTTCATACTAAACTTACCTGAATCTTTTTACCACTTAGAGTAGTGGTCCAAAGTTTTGGCTCCCCGAGTGTCATCTTACCTAGATAGTCAATCAGCTGTCTCAATTGTCACAAGCTGACAACCACCTCATGCATGCATGGGCTTTTCTTTGGTTAAGGTACGTTACCAATTATGCGCCGACACCTCTTCTCAACAAAGTTTAGCCCCAGGGAGTTCAACAGCGGGAAGGAGCCTCCATGACTCCATGACACCCCACCAAAATCAGGCCGAGGTCCCCGACTGAGAGACGGTACGTACCTATCTATCTAATCTCGTCCAATAATTATTTCCTGTTTGTTCTCAACACCCATTGCATCCTTTGATAGGATCCTGTTCCTCTCCTTTTTTTTTTGCCAAGTTGTTCAACTTTGAGTCAACGATACAAACACGATGGCTTCTCTTCGATCTATCACG
Source organism: Fusarium secorum (assembly GCA_013363185.1). Taxonomy (NCBI): domain Eukaryota; kingdom Fungi; phylum Ascomycota; class Sordariomycetes; order Hypocreales; family Nectriaceae; genus Fusarium; species Fusarium secorum. Next base: position 8,621 of record JABEEM010002064.1, on the reverse strand, counting down.
CTCACCAATCGCTGTATGTATTTTACTATCTACACTCAGCCTCGTTCCTCTTGAAACCAAGTTAACATTCTCTAGCTTCAAGGCAACCAATCAAGAACCTTCCGGAGTCGATTGAGGTCGACCCTGATACCACTGTTGAAGGACTCAAGGTCTTGATTGCCAAGGAAACCAAGCTCGGAGACTTCAATCGCATCGGAATCTATGATCCTACCACGAAAAAGACTCTCAAGAACCGCAAGGCTCGCCTCGTCGATGAGCCCGCCGTAGTTTCCACTGGCGAGGTTCTCGTAAAGGATATGGGTGCGTCGAAACTGGTTAAAGACTTTGAGTGAGCCTGTTCTAACTCTTATCACAGGATACCAAATCGCTTGGAGAACCGTCTTCGTCGTCGAGTACTTCGGGCCCATCATCTTCCACGCCCTCGCCGTCGCTGCCCGCCCCTACATCTACCGCAATGGAGACGGCGAGATGTCTCGAACCCAATGGATCACCTTTGCTATGATCATGCTACATTTCTTCAAGCGCGAGTATGAGACACTCTTTGTCCACAAGTTCTCTGCCAACACAATGCCCTGGAAGAACATCTTCAAGAACAGCTTCTTCTACTGGGCTGTCTCTGGTGTTCTCTGTGCCTACTCCATTTACCACCCCAACTCCCTTGCAGCCAAGGCCGACATTCCTGCCATTGATGCCGTTGGCGTTGCTCTCTATTGCTTTGGCGAGCTCATGAATGCCCTTGTTCACCGATATCTTTCGAGTCTGCGTTCTACTGGTGGCACTGAGCGCAAGATCCCCGTTGGTTATGGTTTCGGTATTGTCACTTGCCCAAACTATTTGTATGAGGTGCTTGCCTGGGTCGGAGTTATCATTGTCAGCCGTGACTGGACCGTCGCTTTCTTTATCTCCATTGGTGCTGCACAGATGATTAGCTGGGCCAAGGGTAAGGAGCGCGCCTATCGCAAAGAGTTCGGCGACAGGTACAAGAAGAAGAGATACGTCATCTTCCCAGGTCTTATCTGAGAAGGAATGTATTTGCAAACAGCTATTTCGGCAGGCATAGATCAGGAGATGCATCAATATAGAGGCTATCATGGGCTACACGATAGGTAACAAAAGGCGGTTCGGATCGGAGTAGATCTGGTGGATGGATACTCAGTATTAGACTATCATGCTATAGTAATGTTCAATAACGAATGGTTCTCATAAAATCATATACCGCGGAAGCCAGTTCCCTAGTCCTATAATATACTCAGAATGTCAGAATGGTCGTGACTCATCACTCGCTCGGTGACCTTTCGTCTCATCGTGAAATCGTTGACATAGAAGCCGTATCTGATCCCTTAGCCCCCCTTCCCACGCTAAAGTCTGCCTCTGTCAAGCTCCTACTAGCATCGGAAAACGTACCCGGCGCATGGTTCTCCGTATCGATATCCGTCTCAACATCGAGCGTTTTGCGCCCTTCAACACCCTTGCCCCTCTCTTCTTCGTCAAGCTTCATGGCCCGCTGGTCCTCGTCCACATCACCACCGTCACTCTCACTCCCAGTATAACTTCCACATTCGCTGCAGCTACAGCTACGATCGGAATTTGCGAGTCTGACAGTCTCCTCCAGGACGAGAAAGTCGCGCTCCAGCACCTCAGCCCAGTTCTGCACGTTACCGAGCTCCTTTAGCCTCCGCGCCGCAGCGTCTGCCTCCCGCGCAAGCTTGACATTTTCGCGACGCAGCCCTTCAGTCGCACGCTGCACATCCTGCGCCTGCTTGCTCAGCGCCGCAGCGTTGGAATGCAACGTAGATGCGCGCCATTGCAGCTCAGAGTCCATCATGTTCTCCAGCGTTGCGACGACAGCGCGACGTGCTTCCGCTACGTGGCGCTGTGTCTCGGCCGACGGAAGCGTGGACTGTAGTTGCGGAGGAGGCGGCGAAGTCTGCTGCGCTGCGGAGGGGATTTGTGCGTGAGCATGGGCATGGGCGAATGATGGAGATGCGATCGTGGGAGGAGGAGATGTCGGTGGGCGAGGAGATAATGAAGAAGAGGAAGAAGATGATGAGCCTGTGGCCGCAGCTGAAGTGATGGGCTGCTGATGAGTAGCCGAAGAAGCAGCTGCTGTTGACATGGTGCGCTAGATGCCAGTGGAATATTGATGCACTTTACAATAATTGGGTTAAAGATGAAATAAGAGATGTAGCTTCGCCGTTTCACGTTGCTCATACTTACACTGCATGTTGGTGGGGTCGAGTTACACTTGGTCTCGTCGCGGCTGACGGCCAAGATCATGGGATCTGGCTTTCAGATGTGGCAGCATGATAGACCTTTTAACACAATGCGAACTTACAATGGATCTCTTCGGTTGTAGTGATTAAGCGAGCATTTATGAAAATCAGATGGTCCTTCTTACATTTTTGAGCAGGTGAGCAGTCAGTAGCCGTGACTATTGTTGTATCATACTAAAGTTTCGTTGTCTCTGAGATGAATACCAGAAGCATTAGATTCGTTATGTGCTAGTGTACAATGTGACATCTCTCTGCTTTGACCCATATCCTTTTCAGTCCCTGATATGTAGTGCCTCGGCAACATTTACAGGTATTTATCTATCTTCGGAGACCGTTGTTGGTCATCATGAGGGGCATCTCTTCCCAACTTTTGCTTCCTCCCAAAAAAGACAATGTTTAACATTATGCCCATACACAAGCTGCGAAAGATTAAATGCAAATATAATTCGACCGACCTGATTTCGGGCAAATAAATGCAACTGCAACCCCAAACGCCAAGGCTATGCGGTAAAGGAATGGCTTCCGGCGAACTTTTCCCTCAATACGCCGGTTCAAAAAGTCTCAATAAGTTCTGGATATAACCAAATGACCCCCTTTTGCCTTATGCAAACAACAGCAACGACTGCACCGAACAGCCAGTATTGACCTCGAGATCCAAGGAAGGACACGGCACTGTGATCTAAAAGGCAACTTTGCCTCCGTTCAGGCGGAGTGGTACTGGTCCAAGTGGTCCATGAGAAGGAAGTATTCCCTCGTCTGAGGACATAGAAGATAGTGAAGACAGTGAGCTGAATCCCACATGACCCTTTCCAAATCCTCCATTGCGCCCCATAGAGATGCCAGGGTTGGCCATAAGAGCGTCGGCGCGGTCAAAGACATTCCCGTGGAATGCCGCTGCGAATGAACCACTTTGCGGCGTCGTGGGAACTGTCGCCTGCATGGCGGGTCCCAAAGCAGCACTCTGTGGTGTGATCGGGACCTGAGTTGGTGACATACCGCGAGGAGGGTAGTGCATCTGCCCGTTCGGCGTACCTGAGGGATGGTTGAAAAGATAGTGCCAAGGGGACTTGGAGATGATGTTGCTGGTTTCCTTAATACTCTGCTGAATCGGTCGCAGTCGTGCCCTTGTGTCAGGAGGCAGTGGAACACTGTTGGGGCCGTACTTGATCTGATAGATCATATCCGCCCAAGAGTGACTGAAGTTGTTACAGAGACTCCAAAAGCTCGCTTGTGTTCGAACTCCAGGCTCCTTGAGTTTGATAAGTGACAGTCTGTTCTTGAGAATCTCTGTCTGTTGAATGACATGTCCGCACATGGTTATCAAGGCCTTCCAGTGCTGGATTACACTTTCTGGGGTCCTCTGATACATGGCGTTCCTCAAGCCACCTGTTAGTTGGGCTTGGAAACTGGGAAGTGTCCCCATAACGAGATCAGTCGACCTTTGCAAGGATAGAAATATTTTCTCAAACTGCCGATCTTCTTCTGTGAACTCGGAAGAAATCCCCCGACTACCTATCGAGGAGAAAGATTCTCCCGATCGAGGAGTAGCCGATGCAATAGTGGCGGTTCGACCATTGCCATTGAGGTAAGCCGCAGAAAGGGGTGTAGGCACGGGTACATCTGTAGCAACACGCAAATTGATCGGATGGTGTACCAGAGTGCCATTGCGGTTGCGAGCTCCTGTTGACCTACCAACAGTGGGGGTAATGGAAGGTTCACGTGCATGCACCCTGAGAGGACGCTCACCCATCTGGTCCCCCTTGGAGGCTGCTTGCCGACGCCCATCTTCTGCACTAACAGACGACAGTGTCACACGTAGTTCCATGATACTATTGTAGAGTAACATCAGAAGTGTTCGAATATATCGAGCATCTCCGTTGTTCACGAAAGTATCGATGTTATCGGCTAAAAGTGTACAAACGTGGCCATATGCGCTAACCAGAGTTTGACAGGCTCGATGGACGTTTTCGTTCTCTCTTTGGGAGCGGTCGTCGAGGTCGACCAAGGCGTTCTCGTGTTTCTGGATTTCCTGCTCCAATTCCTCAACATGGGAGTTGGTGTTGTAGAACACGATCTCAAGGCTAGATTGCTTAGCAGACCCATCACTCGTCAAGCTCATGAGCATCTGGATCATAGGATGGATCTGAAAGACCGAGTAGAGGATGCCCTTAGCAGCTTCAATGACTGGATCATAAACTTTTGATTCTCGCCTCCGTTCAGGGAGGACAGAAAGACGTCTTACGTAGATCGGGCGTGCCAAGTATGGTTCCGTTGGTGTCGCAGGGCTCTTCGTCGTTGCTTGGTTACCTTGCATGGCAGATCCATGACTCAGGCCACGATAATGACTAAATCGATTATTCACTTGCATCTCATCAAGTGTACCAAGGTCAGAGGGTTTTCTGGAGACGATTCCCATGCGCCTGTTGCGGCTCTCTGACCGATCCGCCCTCAGTAGGCTTTCTGAGTTGCTACGAACACGCTCATTGACATTGCCAATCGTCAATGGCATGACACCGGGTCGTCGAAAAGCGCTGTTTTGTTGGGAAAGTCCACGATAATGTGATCTCGATGGTATCGGAGGCGCCCGTGATCCAAGACTGGGAGAACGAATATCAGGCAAATCAGCACCACTGACTTTGACAGGGAATCTCCCACTTGCAACCCTTTTCAATGGGAAGCGAGGGGTTTCCGCGCCCTCACTAGATTCGTCACCTGTATTGTCAGATTCGGATCGGCCGTTGACAGCATGCTGCTTCAGAAAGCGTTTGATCTGTAGCGTTACCGCCACCTCCGTAACTTCGTTGTCTTTCTGAATGCCTTCATGTGGGGGGCTTGCGGCTTGCACTTGTATTGCATCACGCGGCGGAAAGTTGATGGGATTGCCCTCAAACTTGATCACTTGCAAAGACCCCATATCGGCAATACATAGTGGTAACTCCCGGATTTGGTTCTTTGGAATAGACAAAACTTTCAATGACGAGAGTCTCACAATATCTGTAGGAAGACTTCGAAGTTGGTTTCGGCCAAGGTCAAGGATCTCCAATGATTTCAAATCGCACAACTAGCCAGGCTGTTAGGAAATATTTCGACGGTAAGGAGGAAGACATACAGGCATAGGAAACTCCTTGATCTGATTGCCCCGGATATTGAGATATCGCAATGATGTGCATTCAGAAAAGCGAGCGGGCAATGTTGTCAGTTGGTTATGAGACAATGCTAGTCTGGAGACCGTATAGGTATCAGTATCCGACCGCGTTGCTGAAGATGATCCCATGGGAACGGACCGCTCCAGATCCCCCTTGACGATATCCACAACTTCATCTGGTAGTTTTTGGATCCCTTTGCGACTGAGGTCAATTGTGACTCCGGTCCTAAGCCCTGTGCTGACGGCGCCTGCTTCAGCGGCCTGGCTCTCGCTTTCGATGGCAGTTTGCATTGCCTCACGCGCGAGACTAATAACCTGAGCTGCCGACATGCCCGCGGCAGAAAGAGAGGAACTGGAGGGAACGCTTCGCAAGGTAGGAATAGGAGGAGGTGGTGGCGGTCCGTTAGATGTGGCTGCTGAGTTTGGGACTGGACGTCGTCCAGATATGTGGTTTTCGGGTAAGCTTCTTGGGACTGAAGCTTGCGATGCAGAACCGACGGACGAGCCGGCGAGTCGATCTGGCCGTTCCATGGCGGACGGTCAATATGAGGAATGCGCGGCTCAAGTAAGAAACGTGGGGAGGCGCGCTGGTGGATAAATCGATCGAGGGGGGAACCGTTGGAATTTTATGACGATATGGCGATGCTTGAAGGATGAACCGTTTCAGAAGACTTCTGTTGCAGTGTCTGCGTTTATCTTTTGATCAAAGCTTAGGCGCAAACCGAGGCCTGTCTGTCTCAGTGCAAGTCAAGCTTGCGATCGGTATCTCTAACGTTTAGGCCAATCAAGGCAGTATCGACGACGAGATCGAAAAGGTCATGTTTATATATTCGATCGGAGCCAAAATGGCAGCGCGCTGTTCAGGTTTCGGGCCTATTTGTATCGAGATAATAAGTGTTGGAATTGAAATCGAGCGCACTACGTCGTCGAGGCTCAAATGAGAATTGCCGATGGCAGCGATCGGCGAGAACCCGTTGGATGGAGATACTCCAAAGACAGGACTTGGAGAGAAGGGTTGAAGAAGAGGAATGCTGCGGGAAGGGCCGTAATGAGCTGATGCAGACTCGGGAGGCGATGAGGTCGGGCTGAGATTCCGTCTTTGGTAAGTAAGTTTTGCAACACCATGGCAGGAGGATGGAAGGCGAGGCAAGGCAAGGCAAGGTAAGGGTGGTGAAAATACCTAGTAACCGGGATGACCCCCGTTGTATCTCCCCTAGCCCTTGGCAGTTTGAATGTGGACTGGTTCTGGATATCAAAAACTCAAAACAGAGTCAAACAAACTGAAAGGTCGAAAGTGAAAGAGAGCTTGATAAATGGAGGGTACTCAGGCACATGCTGCAGCCGATGTAATGGGGGTCCCCGCTGTAACTTTGATAGGTACCGACTAAGATACCTTAGTAGGTACTGAATGCCTGTCTGTCCCTTCTTAACGTTCCCCTCAAATATAGTAGATTGGAAGGCCAAGTACCTTCGGCGATGTTGGTTAAAGACACAGAAATAGAAGCCTGCTTTGGCTACTGATACATATCAATTAATAGGTAAGTTGCAGTTCAATTGTGTATCTTGTCGGGAGTACCAGCTTCCCCCAATCGCCCCTGGCAGTCCCTTGTCTCATGCTTGAATAGGGGATAGCGCATCAGATAGGGGTAACAACCCATGAAAGTGTTTTGGTCAGCACTCACGGGGCGGTTCAATCGTGGGGCCTCAGCGCCAACGGACAGTTGGACCCATCGTAAAGTGAAACACAGTGCGGGGCGGCTGGTCTGGAGGCTGGAGTCTAATGTGTGAGGAAGAAAATATCAGGAACAGTTCTATAGCATCTTTTATGAATGACTTTTGAGCAATTGTATTTAATCTTCAAGAATTCAAATTATGGCAAGTCAGGGGAACTTTAGCTCAGTGTATTCAGCAGGTTACGAATTAAAATATGTATAAATTTATATATAATATACATATATATAACTTGTTGTTATTCAAAAGACGCGACCTCACCCCCAGAAACCCTTCTTTTTCTTCTAGCCTTCGCCGCTAAATACCAGGCACGTTATTGCATACCCAGGCTGAGCCAGCCACACAGTACGAGTTTTGAATAAGCAAGTCCAACCTCGGTGTGAGGACTCCAGATTTTAATCCCTGGAGCTCATAATCCATGTTTCTCTCGTTACTTACACATACATAATAACAACCTAAGAATCATGGATCCTGTTTGTCAAGAATGGCAGAATTGTTGCAAAAGAGAGACGCACTAGGTCGCATCCCTTCCTCCCTGAAGCCTACCGACAGTACGGAGTAACTCTGATCTTTGACACAGACCAAAACAAGACCCTCGAGGAACCACTGCTAACTGCTAGTAAACGAGGGGTAAGGTATTGAGAACCTATGAAACAGCAAAGCCAACACCATTTGTTGATGGACATTTATCAGGGCATCGAGAGGTAAATAAAGTTTCTGACGTTACAAGAGTAACGCCAAAATTAACTAGCCTAAAGGCATATCAAGACACACTAGACTTGCCTCAGTATTTTTGTCAGATGCCCTCGGTTTTCTTTCATCTCTTAGCAGGGGTTGCTTTTGTCGGAGGGTGGACTTTGAAGATGTCTGGCTGTGCTGTCTCGGGGGATGAGGCCCCTGCCCCAGCCAACAGCGAGTACTGCAAGGTACAGAATAATTACAGATTCACTTAGTGCTACCCGAGAAGAGCCAGTGAAAAGCAGAAGCCCTTTCTCCACGTCATGTACAACGCTATGCCACCTTCTAAGCGCTCGTGCTGCCGGGAAACTGTAGCAATTGAGTTTGTCTGGTGCCCCTAGGAGTTTATCTCAACAGCCGCCCGCTACGTTGTATGGATGGATATGTGTTGTGAACCTGTGATTGATACTGTCCTTGATATCAAAAGCATGCCACATGACCTTCACTCTTACCTCCGGTACGGATATCAATTCTTATATTTTCCACTAAGCGACCCAACAGTACATATGTGCATTTTGCTCGGGCATGAGGTGCTCTAGAACCCCTGCCAGTCACTTCCTTCGTTCGAAAACAGCAATAAAGTTGCAAGGCTGTTGACAGTGCTGATCCGGTGGACCACAGCCGATTTGACTGCCAAAGCAGGAACAGATCCTCACCAAACAAGCTCCAGCAGATTGTAACGCTGTAAGTTAGAGGGCTTGCATTGAGATAGACTAAAACGATAACAGTAAAAA